>CAWUFW010023853.1:0-68738 GCA_963921515.1 Calotriton arnoldi | reverse complement strand
CCACAGGGAGGGAGGAGGACTCTGGCCGAGAGTCCCCTGCACCGCAGCAGCCTGCACTTGAGGGCCCCCCCAAGAAGAGGGGTCGTCCGAGGAGGGGAAAGTGAGAGGCTGATGGCCAAGCGCAACTCCCAGGAAGCCTGAACCTGTTCTGGATTTTCGCCTTTGTGCACAGACTGTTCACCCTGTTGATGGCAACACTACTCCCACACATTGCATGGGGAGTACAAGTTGGAACAATGTGTCAGACAACTGTGGCCCCGATACTGGGGATCCTGTCTACCTGGACTTTCAATTCACCTAGGAACTTGGGATTGCAAGATTCATGTACAGCACAATCCATCCTATGCACTATTAACACAGATGTATCACAATAAACACACTAATACACCATACTTGCCTCTGTCGTGATTCCAACGTGGGTGCTGTTATGGGGATGATGAACTGCAAAATTACACTGTGTATGCGAACTGCAACAGCAAGGACAACACAGGCATGTGAGTACAGGCAACGTGACACATATGAGGGAGACACACCACCAGGGCTACACAACACATACACACCTAGGCCATCTGACTCATTGCCTACACTGATGTTGCCAGGGAAGACGGTGCAATGCACAGACACCACACCCATTCCCAGTTGTAGTCAAGTAGCCCACAGGTGCAGTAAGCAAATGGCAGTCAAATGTGTGACCACAGACAACGCACATCACTAAGTGAAGCACAGGTTTATTACACAGTAGCAACATGCCGTAACCACTACAGATGCAAGGTAACCCCACCTGGTAGCGGGCACATAGTCAACAACTGTAGACGGAAGGAAGTCCATGGGTGTGGCGCACATCACCTGTAGGGACACAACAGCTACCAGCCTGGATGTGCAATCACGTCGTCGGTGGACACAGTTGACCAAACGAATCTGAAAGTACCCTGTGAAGGACAGAAATGACACACAGTCAAAAGCAATGCAGTACAGGACAGATCAGCAAAACTCATGCACAATACATGTTACAAGATACCCACCCAGAACCAAGTTAGCATGTCAACACTGTTGGGGAGTACAGCCCACCTGTCACCACACATCGCAACACACATCCTGTCAAGTAGCCCATGGACACACTCCAACAGCACCAGAGCACCACCCACACATCATGCCAACTCACATCATTCACATGACACCTCAGGATACTCACATTCAGCTAAAGAAGTTGGTGATGAGCTGTGTGCGGACATCACCATCACCATCATCATCATCATCATCGTCACTGGCATCGTGGTCCAGGCCAGGATCCTCCACAGGTGGCGGATGTTGGTCATCGTCATCCTGGATGAGAGGCAACTCCTTCCGCACTGCCAGGTTGTGGAGCATGCAGCAGACGATGATAATCTTGCACACTTTTGCAGGGGCATATGGGAGGGACCCTCCGGGCTTGTCCAGGCAGCGGAAGCGGCTCTTCAGGAGAGCAAAAGGTCCGCTCAATCACTCTCCTGGTCCGACCATGTGCCTCATTGTAGCGCATCTGGGCAGGTGTCACAGGGTTCCTGAGGGGTGTCAGCAACCACGGCATGTTGGGGTATCCCGAGTCACCTACGGACAGACAAGTGCACATCAGCTGACTTGGAAAAGTGGGCGGAATACTACAGATCAGATCACACACAATGGCACAAAGTCAGTACACACCGACAAGCCAGGCACGCTGGTTCTGCATCTGTGCCATCAACCTGGGGATGCGACTACTCCTCATCACAAAGGCATCGTGTGCTGAACCAGGGAAACGGGCACACACGTGTGTGATGGTCATGTCTGCAAGACACACCACCAGTGCATTGACCGAGTGGTAGTGCTTGCGGTTCCTGTAGGCCTGCTCCTGGGCCTGTGGTGGTACCAAAGCCACATGTGTCCCATCAATGGAGCCAATGACATGCGGCATCCTCCCCAGGGCATAAAAGTCACTCTTCACGTCAGTGAGTCGTCGCAGTCTAGGGAAATATATGTACCGGTTCAGGAAGAGCAACATTGCCGCCAAGAAATCGCGGAGCACACGGCTGAACATGGTCTGTGACATCCCACCAGCAGACGCCACAGTATGTTGGAAGGTACCGGTGGCAAAGAAGTGTAGGGCTGCCATCACCTTCACCTTGGGGGTCAGCGCTGTAGGATACGGCCGGCCAGGCTGCAAATGTGGGGACAACTGCACTGCCAAATCCTCAATCAGCTGCCTGGTGAAGCGGTACCGTCGGATGCTGTCCCGTTCCACCATCGTTGCCAGGTCTGGGAATGGCCGATGGACAGCAGGAGCCCTGCAGTGCAGAGGAGAAGTAAGCAAGATCGTCAGTCACCCCACATATGCGGCATTGAACACACTCAAGTTCCCAACATACATCATCATGAGGCACAACTACATGAAGTGTGCAGTACCGGAACGACATGTATGGTACATACATGGCCAACATCTGTCAACACGGTCCTACAGGTGGCATCAATTTGTCCCAGGTTGGCCCATTGGATATCATGATGCTGTGTCAAAGTCACCCCCCAGTGACATGTGAGGACAGATGTGCCCCAGGCACCACAGCTCAACGACAGGCACATTCCCAGGGACCCTGTAATGCCACATGGACACTGGCATCACCTGGAGTATCATGTGTACACCACAGCAAAACAAACATGACCCCCACAGGTAGTGGCCACACTTGCCATGGCAGGAGAGCCATGGACGTCTGTGACACACACGCACAACATCAGAGTCCATGCACACACAACGTGGATGTGGAGACTGTCTCCCATTGTGCACATGAAATCAGAGACATTGTAAACACTACATGCACAAAGACTGTGGAGGGCCATCACTATTGTGCCACTGGGACACCCTGGCTCAAACATACCGTCCCACATGGGACTCACGGGGTATGTGACATGACATACACAAACACCACTGTGAAATGTGACCATGACACATGCACAGATATGAACAGATGCACATCACAGTGGTCACGTACACGTAACACCCAGGATCCTGTCCCCATGAACACGTGCACAGCCTGGGGGTGGCTGCCCACAGGTGACACCCACAGGACAACATGTACACCAACATACACACAATAGGAAATGCAGCCTTACATGCCTTATGATAAGGTTTGGACAGGCTGTCGTGATGTAGGTGTGCCCCTCACTCCCTGGGAGCTATCTGTGGCTGGCATATGTCCATCTGAGACAGGCATGCTGACCTATGCCAGTCACATATACAGTGATGCGTTGAACAGCAATGGACCGATCGGTGCCTCCGGCCGGCCCATTGCTATCAATGTGTGCGGGTACGCGTTGTACCCCTGTGCGCGTTGAACAGCAATGGACCGATCGGTGCCTCCGGCCGGCCCATTGCTTTCAATGTGTGCGGGTACGCGTTGTACCCCTGTGCGCGTTGAACAGCAATGGACCGATCGGTGCCTCCGGCCGGCCCATTGCTTTCAATGTGTGCGGGTACGCGTTGTACCCCTGTGCACGTTGAACAGCAATGGACCGATCGGTGCCTCCGGCCGGCCCATTGCTTTCAATGTGTGCGGGTACGCGTTGTACCCCTGTGCGCGTTGAACAGCAATGGACCGATCGGTGCCTCCGGCCGGCCCATTGCTTTCAATGTGTGAGGGTACGCGTTGTACCCCTGTGCGCGTTGAACAGCAATGGACCGATCGGTGCCTCCGGCCGGCCCATTGCTTTCAATGTGTGCGGGTACGCGTTGTACCCCTGTGCGCGTTGTACCTCAATGGACCGATCGGTGCGCACCCATTGACAATGGGCTTGCCTGGCAACGGACGCGTTTTCGAATTTCGAACGAGTCGGTTGCTGGAAAATCAGTTGGTCACCCACAACAATGTTGCAAAATCATGTATGTCATGAAGTTGAAGTTTTGAAGGATGCTGTGGGCGTGTTTTGGTGCTGCTATTCCATGGATTGGCCAGATTCAGAAGATGCAAACGACTTGGACCTATCACTTTGGACACAAGGGACAGTATCTGCCTCTCCAGCACATATATATTGCTGCCTGTTCCCCTGAGAGCCCACTTGCCTGCACTACATGCTCCAGGACGACATCTGCCACTGCACTGCTGCTGTCTCTGCCCCTCTGGACCCTGCAATGGCACGTACTGTGGAGAGAGCCCCAGCCTTCAGCCTTGAGGAGAACCAGGCCCTGCTGGACAGCCTACTTCCACAGTACAGCAAGCTGTATGGGACACCAGGGGAGCAGGTGAGTGTTCTGTGCACTGCCTTTCTGAATGTGCATTTTGTCTGACTAGCAAGGCTGAGAGTCAGCACACCACTGGCTAGCAGGCTCACTGAGTAGTTGTCACCCCCCATAGTGTGTAGTGACTTGCACTGGACAGGTATGGTGCAGTGACAGTGCTTCTGTACAGGGTTTTACTCCCCATGCAATGATACCATGTAGTGACTTCTGGAAAACTGTCCATGGGCAGCCGTGCACTGCCTGTGTACACCATGTGCCCCTGTGATTGCGACATGTATATGCAACTGTGTCATGCACGGATATGTTGCATGTGTAGTAATGGCCTTATCACTTTGTCATCCTGACAGGCTTCTGCCCATCGGAAGCATGAGATATGGAAGGACATCGTCCGGGCTGTCCGGTCCGTGGGGGTCTACAAGCGCCGGATCCGCAACTGCCAAAAGAGGTGGCAGGACCTTCGGGGCTGGACCCGGAGGATTGCACGGGTCCAGCTGAAGCTGTCGCCTCCTCGCAGGAGGGGCGGAACACGGACCCTGACCCCCACATGCTCAGGATCCTGGCGGTGGTCTTTCCAGACCTGGATGGGCAGCTGAAGGCCAGAGAGCAGCAAGGAGGGGGTGAATCAAAGACTGCACTGTGTACTCTGTCTAACATGCTATGTGCCCTCCTCGGGCCTGGTTAAACTGCCACAGTACAGCAGTCATATTGTCCAGGAGCCATGTCCCTCTATTGTGCACTGCCCACTCCTCATCTGATACCCAGGTGTGGCCCTTACATGCAGGGAATTCTGTCACTTAGGACTGTGTCCTTGCAGTTTGCTTGACTCAAGGTGGGAGACAGCATCTGTTTCCCTGACTCTGTGGTGGGCATCATGGGTGGGTCCATTGCTTACACAATGCCTGTATTCTGACATGTATTCAGCGTGTTACTTTGATCTGTGGTCCAATTGCTGAGCTGATCCACCACATGTGGCTGGGGTACCTGGCACACACCCATGCTGCGGGTGGGAACAATGTTTGGGCCCCAGGAGTATGTATATGACGTGTGTCACACATACTTAGCCAGCTGCCTACAGTCCAGGGCTCATCCCTCATTCATGTGGGGCTGGACAGTCATGCCTACTCCAGGCCATACAATACACTCTGTACTCCCACTCCCGTGTATCAGCGGACACATTGTGCACAGTGATTTGACCCCTCAGGTGTCTGCCTCTGTGTCAGTGTGCTGTGGATTAGTCGCCAGGACTGCTGTGGAGTTTCTTGGTAGGGGCTCAGCATGCCACTGGAGATGTGACCATAGGAGACGATACTTGTGTGACACATAGGTGTCTGATCAGCTGCCCATGCAGACTGGGGCATGTAAATGTGAAGTTCAGGCAGCTGTTCCCCATGCACAGCAGAGTGTGAGGGGCTCAGGTTCAGAGGGTAGTGTCACAGGTCTCCCATATGTCCAATAGGTATGACCTGGACAGATGAGGGTTAAGAGGATGTGTTGTGGGGGGATGTACATGTGCACTTGTGCAGCTCCAGGACTTGCATTCCCCATGACCTACTATTGTGACACAGTGCAGAGTGTTGTTGTCTGGCTGCAAAGTCATACATCACTGAGCCAGTGATGTATGACTTTGCAGTCATGCCTCCGCCATGGCATGTGTCTACTGATTGGTGAGCCTGCAGGGGAGTGACATGTGCTACATGCACACCATAGTGGCGCTGGCTATCAGGACATGGGTGCATCATGGTGTCTGTCGCTGGTATGCATCACATGCATTTCCTATTTGACTCTGGGCATCCCTTTCATCCGGAAACCTGTACTGACTCAGTGGCAAGAGCTGTGATGTGTGCATGTCCACATGCCACACCGTGTCCTCTGCACTGTCCAACTACTGTGTACTTGGTGCATGTGTCCACACTGGGGTGTTGCAATCCAACAGACACCAGACAGATGGGTGCAAGGCCATGTGGGATGTGAGTGCCATGCTTGGCATCAGACTGACAATTGGCTTCTCCTGTTCAGTTCGGGCACTTTTACCAATGTACAACTAATGATGCCAGGGCTTGCTCTGTAATGTGCTGTGCTCACAGTGGTGTGTGCGTTTGGTGCAGGTGACTGATGTCTGTCTGTTTCCCCATTGTTTGCAGATACATCCACGGCCACGGAAGGGGACAGCTCCACGGACCAGGAGGAGCCGGAGAGCCAGACTGGGTCAGCAGCCGAGGAGTGGTCGGAGGGACCCAGTGGCACGGAGGGCGAGGGAGCCACACCGAGGAGTCCTCAGCACCATCCACCTCAGCTGAGGACCAGAGCAACTCGGAGGATGACTCCCTTATGGAGGCGGGTGTCAGCAGCCACCACACCCCAGCTAGTGTTGCTGTCCCCGCCACCACCAGCACCACCACCGCCCTCCCATCGGCTCCCATTCCCCAGGTCCGTGGAGGCTCCCATGTCCGGGAGCGTGTCTCCTTTGGGCCAGGCACCGCACCCCCTGCCCCTGTGTCCCCTGCTGCCCTGAGTGAGGAGTCTGTGTACCTCCTTCGCCAGCTCCATGTAGGGCAGACAGCCATGCTGAGTGTCCTCCATGCGCACACCGCGCTGTTGACTCAGCTGGTGTCGTTCATGGAGGGCATCTCATCGGGCATGTCTGACCTACAGAGGGGCAATAGGTCCATGGACTCCTCCCTGACGGCAGCAGTGTCCCTCCTCAAACGGTCCCTCACCCCTCCTGCCTCTGCTCCATCCACACTCCCCAGCACCTTACCCATCCCAGGCACACACACACCGGCACAGGCACACACCAGCACACACACATCCAGCACACTGACACACACGCCAATGACAAAACGCACACGCACGCACATTCAGGGGACTGAAGCCAGACTCACAGGGGATGGGGCCCTGGAACACACACACGCATCCACATGCACTGCGCAGTCCTCAGTTCCCTCTCCCTCCAAAGCACCCTCCCTTGCCTCACCTGCAACCCCAAAGTCACAGCAGCTCTTCCTCTGTGACCTCGGCCTCTTCCCCACCGATGAAGCTGCTCCAGCATCCCGGGGGAAGAGGAAGCCCCCCACACGGAGCAGAGTGCCCCTCGCCCCCGGACACCCTCCCCCAGGCGCAGACGGACTGAGGCCCCCACCCGCAAGTCCCCCCGGAGTGGTAAGAGCAAGACCCCGCCACCGCCCTGCAGCTCAGGCACAAGGTCTCCGTCCTCCATCCCTCAGGCCCCCACTGCACAGGTGCCCCCACCACACCCTGCCCCAGGTTCCCCCACCCACAGATATACCATCCCCAAGATGCTCCGGCCTTCTCCCCTGCCACTTGCTCTCCCAGCACCACACCCCTGCTGCGCTTGTCTGTGCCACTGATGTGGTGAGGGTGTCCTCCCCCTCTGTCCAACCCACCTTGCCTGTTCCCCATTCTCCTCCCCTGGAGGTAGGCACTGCAGTGGAGTCCACTACCGCCCTGTCTGACTTGGGCACTGCAGTGGCGGACCTGTCCACCCCATCTGCAGGGTCCACTGCAGTTGTGCCGGCACCCACGACATCTGTGTCATGCCCCCCAGTTGTGCCGGCACACACCATGTCAGACACCTCCACTGCAGTTGTCAGTGGCTCTCCAGCACCCACCACCCCTTCCCTGACTCCCCCTGGTGAGCCCTGATCCTGTCCCTGCGGTGCCTGGCCTGCCCCCCGGTTGCCCCTCCTAGTGGATTGTCCCTGGTATTGTGCAGGCATGCGTAGGGTGACATCTGCCAGTGTCACCCTGTTTGAACTTTGACAATGGACTGGCCATTGGCCTTTGCTCTAATTTCTTCTGGACGTCGTTATCAAACAACACATATGCTGAATAAAGCAACTTTCTTTTCTCTAGTGCTCATGCTTCAGATGTACATGTTGTTGGTGCAGCTAACCATGCCCTTGCTGCAGTGATGGTGATATCTGGTCTCATGATTATGAAGTGTTACTGTGCAGGAACCCATGTGGTCCAGGGGGAATGTGTCCTATCATGTGGTGTATCCATGTCATCAATAGCAGCATCTGAGGGTGTCATGTGTTCAGTATTTGGCAATGGGTTTCCTACTTACATTGGCAATTTCATATCTGTGGCTTCCACCCCTGCACATCTGTTGTGCCTGCCATCGTTGCATTTGTCTACTTCCCTGACCGTGTTGCCATCTCCAGTGGACATGCAGGTTTGGGCATCAATGGGGAGGGACTCATCCGTGTAGTCAGTGCAACATTGCTATACAAGTGTGTTGGATCTGTGCTGATGATTCCGTTGGCACATCCATGACCAGGCTGATGTGATGGGAGCCCTCATTTGGTGCTAATTGTTGATTGTGTGACCAAGTGCTCAGCTGACATGATGGGGCCCTACTGAGGCAACATATGGCACAGCTTTCCTCACACAGGAGTGGAGTCCCCTCATGGCAGTGTGTACACGTGTGACATTGCCTGCGCCCAAGGTGTGTGTTGTATGTGCATGTCTGTGTGTTCACTTCCATTCATCTGCGCATGCTGTGATCCCTAGTGTTGTACCTGTTTGTGATGCTTGCTGACTTGAGCTATGTTCCCCCAAAGTCTTCTCCCTGTGTTCTCTGTGATGTGGGTGCATGGCACATTACTGGTCATCAGGGTGTCACCCATAGGTGTGTTTGCTGTCAGGGCAGAGTTTGTGTGCAGACGCAGATGGGTCACAGTCAGGTTTCCCTTTGGCACTTGTTGTTTGCCCCTGTCATGTGATTTCCAGTTTGTGTTATCTTTCAGTGATTGTGACACGTTGTGTGTGTGACTGCTGGCACTCCTTAGGGTCCGGGCTGCAATGTTGGTTGTTGTCTATGTGTGTTCTTTGTGGGTGACCTTGGCTTCTTCATTGGTGTGTGACTGTGGCTGGGATCCCATTGGTCGGTGTGGTATTGCCGTCATGTCCATGTACAGCGTAGTGTGCAGTGTGTCAGACATTCAGGAGTCTTGTTGAGTGTCCATGTGTGATGTGTTTCTACACCTTGGTTCCCACCCACCACCCTGGAATAGTCATGGGTGCATGTGCAATGTCACCAGTGCATGTGTACTTCACTGCTGCACATTGTTGGAGGTCGAGGGGTGTGGTCTTGAGTGTGTGCAGATGAGAGTTGTTGCCCGGCTAGTCCCCTGCCTCCATGTTGGCCTTGGCTTACTGGCCATGCTGATTGATTTGTGCTTGTGTAGGTGTGATGGTAGTTTGTTGCTCAGGACACCTGACTGTGGTTCACAGTGTGAATGACATTTAGCTTTGTCATCACAGTGGTATTTTTATTCAGCCCAGGGTCACCACATTGTGGGGGCCCTGGGGGTGGTGCTGTGGTGTGTCTGTGACTTGCTGTGTCAGTTGTTGTTCCTACGTGCCTGTGTGACATGTGTGTTTTGTGCTCCCTCTCACCTGTCAATGCCTGCTTGCCCACATAGGGGATTTGGATCCATGAGTTACCTTAGTGTGGCAGTGTATGCACATCTGTATGATTGGTATTCAGCTCTCCTCATGTGTTGTGTTGTTGCCTGGGGACACTGGCACCCCCACCCCTCACCTGCTGTGTATGATGACAGTGTTGGTCTGCCTGTTTGTGTTTGTGCATCTGCACCACTGCATTGGCATATCTTGGGTGTGCCATTGGCTGTATGTTGTTTGGTGTGTTTCCCCTGCTGTCCCTGGGACTCCTAGGTCATCGGTCAGCACAGTGATCATGGTTTGTGTGTCCCATTGCTGCCATAGTATGGTATCTGTTCACCTCACATCTGCTGTCTCCACAGGGTATCTGCATTTGTGTGCCCATTGGTGCAAATATGTGGTTCTGCATTCTGATGGTCACTTCTGTCATTGTGTCATTGATGACTGTTGACGGTCTCAGCCCCCATGGGTGTTGTTTGTCTGCACATGGCCAAAGGAATGTTTCATTTGCACTGCAGTATTTGGCTCCCCCAATTTATGTTGCAATGGGACACATACACTACTTTGCCACACATGAGTTTTTGGTTCTGTGACCAGGAATGATCCATGCAGTTTGGCAGTTGCAGCTCTTTCTTTGTCAACAATTACCTTTTGGTCACTGTGATGATGGGGGTTTAGACCCCATTGCCACAATGGTCAAAATGTGCTTCAGCTATGGACCCCACACTTCCCTTTTGGTCACTGTGATGATGGGGGTTTAGACCCCATTGCCACAATGGTCAAAATGGGCTTCAGCTATGGACCCCACACTTCCCTTTTGGTCACTGTGATGATGGGGGTTTAGACCCCATTGCCACAATGGTCAAAATGTGCTGCAGCTATGGACCCCACACTTACCTTTTGGTCACTGTGATGATGGGGGTTTAGGCCCCATTGCCACAATGGTCATGGGCTGCTTGCATTGTGGGTGCCACACACATATATGTGTGGCACATGTGCTAGGGGGTCACATTGTATGTTCAAAGTCATGTTCGGTGTTGTAGGCATTTGACACAGCCTACACACGCTTGTCATGGTGGTGGGGGGATGTCTTTATCTTGCATTCCCTAGGTTGTGGTGTGCTGGTTGTGTCATGCATTGTCCATCCTATGAGTGGGGGTGGTAGTAGTGGTAGGCATCCTGCCCCCCTGGCTAAGGGTGGTAGTAGTGGTAGGCATCCTGCCCCCTGGCTAAGGGTGGTAGTAGTGGTGGGCATCCTGCCCCCCTGGCTAAGGGTGGTAGTAGTGGTAGGCATCCTGCCCCCCTGGCTAAGGGTGGTAGTAGTGGTAGGCATCCTGCCCCCTGGCTAAGGGTGGTAGTAGTGGTAGGCATCCTGCCCCCTGGCTAAGGGTGGTAGTAGTGGTAGGCATCCTGCCCCCCTGGGTGAGGGTGGTAGTAGTGGTAGGCATCCTGCCCCCCTGGGTGAGGGTGGTAGTGGTGGTGGGCATCCTGCCCCCTGGCTAAGGGTGGTAGTAGTGGTAGGCATCCTGCCCCCTGGCTAAGGGTGGTAGTAGTGGTAGGCATCCTGCCCCCCTGGGTGAGGGTGGTAGTAGTGGTAGGCATCCTGCCCCCCTGGGTGAGGGTGGTAGTAGTGGTGGGCATCCTGCCCCCTGCCTAAGGGTGGTAGTGGTGGTGGGCATCCTGCCCCCTGGCTAAGGGTGGTAGTAGTGGTAGGCATCCTGCCCCCCTGGGTGAGGGTGGTAGTAGTGGTGGGCATCCTGCCCCCTGGCTAAGGGTGGTAGTAGTGGTGGGCACCCTGCCCCCTGGCTAAGGGTGGTAGTAGTGGTAGGCATCCTGCCCCCCTGGGTGAGGGTGGTAGTAGTGGTGGGCATCCTGCCCCCTGCCTAAGGGTGGTAGTGGTGGTGGGCATCCTGCCCCCTGGCTAAGGGTGGTGGTAGTGGTAGGCATCCTGCCCCCTGGCTAAGGGTGGTGGTAGTGGTAGGCATCCTGCCCCCTGGGTGAGGGTGGTAGTAGTGGTGGGCATCCTGCCCCCTGGCTAAGGGTGGTAGTAGTGGTGGGCATCCTGCCCCCTGGCTAAGGGTGGTAGTAGTGGTAGGCATCCTGCCCCCTGGCTAAGGATGGTGGTAGTGGTAGGCATCCTGCCCCCTGGGTGAGGGTGGTAGTAGTGGTGGGCATCCTGCCCCCTGGCTAAGGGTGGTAGTAGTGGTGGGCATCCTGCCCCCTGGCTAAGGGTGGTAGTAGTGGTAGGCATCCTGCCCCCTGGCTAAGGGTGGTAGTAGTGGTAGGCATCCTGCCCCCCTGGGTGAGGGTGGTAGTAGTGGTGGGCATCCTGCCCCCTGGCTAAGGGTGGTAGTAGTGGTAGGCATCCTGCCCCCTGGCTAAGGGTGGTAGTAGTGGTAGGCATCCTGCCCCCCTGGGTGAGGGTGGTAGTAGTGGTGGGCATCCTGCCCCCTGCCTAAGGGTGGTAGTGGTGGTGGGCATCCTGCCCCCTGGCTAAGGGTGGTAGTAGTGGTGGGCATCCTGCCCCCTGGCTAAGGGTGGTAGTAGTGGTAGGCATCCTGCCCCCCTGGCTAAGGGTTGTAGTAGTGGTAGGCATCCTGCCCCCCTGGGTGAGGGTGGTAGTAGTGGTGGGCATCCTGCCCCCTGGCTAAGGGTGGTAGTAGTGGTGGGCATCCTGCCCCCTGGCTAAGGGTGGTAGTAGTGGTAGGCATCCTGCCCCCCTGGCTAAGGGTGGTTGTAGTGGTAGGCATCCTGCCCCCCTGGGTGAGGGTGGTAGTAGTGGTGGGCATCCTGCCCCCCTGGCTAAGGGTGGTAGTAGTGGTGGGCATCCTGCCCCCTGGCTAAGGGTGGTAGTAGTGGTAGGCATCCTGCCCCCTGGATAAGGGTGGTAGTAGTGGTAGGCATCCTGCCCCCCTGGCTAAGGGTGGTAGTAGTGGTAGGCATCCTGCCCCCCTGGGTGAGGGTGGTAGTAGTGGTGGGCATCCTGCCCCCTGGCTAAGGGTGGTAGTAGTGGTGGGCATCCTGCCCCCCTGGCTAAGGGTGGTAGTAGTGGTAGGCATCCTGCCCCCTGGCTAAGGGTGGTAGTAGTGGTAGGCATCCTGCCCCCCTGGGTGAGGGTGGTAGTAGTGGTGGGCATCCTGCCCCCTGGCTAAGGGTGGTAGTAGTGGTAGGCATCCTGCCCCCCTGGGTGAGGGTGGTAGTAGTGGTGGGCATCCTGCCCCCTGCCTAAGGGTGGTAGTGGTGGTGGGCATCCTGCCCCCTGGCTAAGGGTGGTAGTAGTGGTGGGCATCCTGCCCCCTGGCTAAGGGTGGTAGTAGTGGTAGGCATCCTGCCCCCTGGCTAAGGGTGGTAGTAGTGGTAGGCATCCTGCCCCCCTGGGTGAGGGTGGTAGTAGTGGTGGGCATCCTGCCCCCCTGCCTAAGGGTGGTAGTGGTGGTGGGCATCCTGCCCCCTGGCTAAGGGTGGTAGTAGTGGTGGGCATCCTGCCCCCTGGCTAAGGGTGGTAGTAGTGGTGGGCATCCTGCCCCCTGGCTAAGGGTGGTAGTAGTGGTAGGCATCCTGCCCCCTGGGTGAGGGTGGTAGTAGTGGTGGGCATCCTGCCCCCTGGCTAAGGGTGGTAGTAGTGGTGGGCATCCTGCCCCCTGGCTAAGGGTGGTAGTAGTGGTAGGCATCCTGCCCCCTGGGTGAGGGTGGTAGTAGTGGTGGGCATCCTGCCCCCCTGGCTAAGGGTGGTAGTAGTGGTGGGCATCCTGCCCCCTGGCTAAGGGTGGTAGTAGTGGTAGGCATCCTGCCCCCCTGGGTGAGGGTGGTAGTAGTGGTAGGCATCCTGCCCCCCTGGGTGAGGGTGGTAGTAGTGGTGGGCATCCTGCCCCCCTGGCTAAGGGTGGTAGTAGTGGTGGGCATCCTGCCCCCTGGCTAAGGGTGGTAGTAGTGGTGGGCATCCTGCCCCCTGGCTAAGGGTGGTAGTAGTGGTAGGCATCCTGCCCCCCTGGGTCAGGGTGGTAGTAGTGGTAGGCATCCAGCCCCCCTGGGTTGGGGTGGTGGCGCGCATTCAGGCCCCTGTGTGCATATGTGGCATTGGTGATGGGCATCCCGCCCCTATGGTGCTGCTGTTGCTGGTGTAAGTATATTCAGATTCCCAGTGTATGTGTGTGATGTGTCGTGTACGTGTTGTATGTGTTTTGTGGTTGGTGTCTGACTTACCTTCTGCGCCGTACGCGTCCGTGCCTGTTCCGGTAGTAGATGTAGAATATTGGTATGATCGGGACGAAGGGATTCATGGTTGGTTCGTGTCGTTCGTCCTTCTCGTTGCTTCGCGTCGTCCTCGTCGCTTCGCTTCGTCCTCGTCGCTTCGCGTCGTCCTCGTCGGTGCCGTGTTCGTCTCGTAGCCGTGGATCGTGTTGTGGCGCGATTCGGAGCTTATGTGCGCCTCTCCCGGATGCTTTGACGTGCCGTGCGTAGCGGACGGGTTCGGCGCGTACGGGAAGCGCATCGTACTTGTCCGGCCGGACGGGGCTGCATTTTCCCTTACGTGCGACTCGATTCGGCGTTTCCGGATTCGCCTCGGTCGGAGAACAGGACCTGGTTTGGGTGAGTACGGCTCGGCCGGAATTTTTGCTGTTGTGCGCATCGTACTTGCTCGTTCGGTGTGCTGTACGGATCGGTCGGGAAACAGGCTTTCGCATGGCTTTTTTCCCGACCGAATGGTATTGGGTGCGCCTCCGACCGAGATCGGAATCGGCCCCTGAATGTTTTGCGTTATAATGAATGTTTATGACTCTTAGTACTGTGTCCATTGATTTAAATGACAGTGTTATTTTAAAATAAGACAATTGGTTGATTCTATTATTGTGGTGACACCTCATCGAATGCAAAAACAACAGTTGATGGACAGAATGCAGAACAATGTCATACATTCACCCCAGTACAGAGATCTGGGCCTAAATCCATCGTTTTTTTGCTCACCATGCCATTCCAGTTAAGACCCAGCCATATGCAAATCAGTCTTGACCCTGTGCCTCATGGGAACAGTCCAGCCCGAACTGCCAAGCCAGGTCGTCCCTGGACTGGAAACAAGCATCCTAGGACCGTTTTCGGGGTTTCACCCCTCTTCAGCCAGGATAGCTTGATTCCAGTGGCATGGAGAGCACGGGACCCACGTCTGGGCATACCCGTCCCACTCGGGGTGAAAAATGCAAAAACAACAGTTGATGGACAGAATGCAGAAAAATGTCATACATTCACCCCAGTACAGAGATCTGGGCCTAAATCCATCATTTTTTTGCTCACCATGCCATTCCAGTTTGAATGCTTGATTCCGGTCCAGGGAAGACATGGCTTGGCAGTTCGGTCTGGACTGTTCCCATGAGGCACAGGGTCAAGACTGATTTGCATATGGCTATGTCTGAACTGGGGTGGCGTGGTGAAGCAAAATAACGATGGATTAAACCCAGATCTGTGACTGGGGGTGAATGTTTGCCAATGTGCAGCATTCCGTCCATCATCTTGTGTGTTTGACACCTCTTCGAAACCAGTAAGCCTGCTTTATATATACTGACAGTCCTATATAATATTTTACCCCTTATAATGTATTACATTGACAATGTATAACGTGAATAATTTTATTAATGTGGTAACCCCCGTTACAGCTATTGTGCCCGCCTTGTTCGAAATTACAACTCCATATATTGCAATGTTTTGTATAGGTAATGTTGAATGTGTTTATGGGGCAAAGGGCCAATTAGGGGTGTAATGTGATATGAGGGTGTCAACAAAGGTATTTCCATCTACCTGATGCATATATTTGTAAATTACTGTGAAACGTTTAGTAGTGTGTGCGTAATAATAATCTTCCTTTTTAAAAGACAAAGCACTGACTTGACAACTATTTCTTGAGTATTGTTGTCACGTAACAGTGAATTAGAATTGCTAGCACACACCACCTCCCCTGAGTAGGCCTTGCAAAGCTCTTCTTTGCTACCCTGAGAGAGTCATGCACTACAAGGGGGTACTTGGTTCCTAGTATTAAGACAATTGCGTACCTATTACTTGTGAAGGACTCACATCCTTTCAATTAATTACACCATTTTTTAGAGTGGGTGCATATGTAAGTGAGTGAGTGAGTATGAGTAAAGCACAGACGTGAACAGTATTGTTTTAGGTGCAGGTAATTTGTCAGATAATTAAACTGAAGCATCAGCAGCAAATGTGGGTTGCTCAACAGTTCAGTATTTGTTTAAGTGATATTTCAAGGATAAAAGTCAAGTTGAGTTTACCTACTGTGCAGTTTACGAATCTGAATATTATTTACTCACATTGCGTTATAAGATCACAATTTTGAGGCATAACGTCTACCCACAGCGTCTATTGCTATATTGCTTCCTTAACCATTGATTAATATCTTTGTTTCTAATGCCGTAAAGGAGATTCATCTCTGGTGGCCTAATGATAAGGAAGCAATTGATCACCTTTGCCATATATGTCATGATTTCATTTTCTGAGTGGTGTTTTATAGCCACCCCTATCATAACTGAATATAAATTTAGAATAAATATAAGATGAGTGCTGCATGTGCTGAGGGCCTTGGCAAAAGCTCTTCCTAGATGGAGATTCAGCACTGCCGGTAGGATCAGGCAGTAGGAGAGGACGATGAACAATAAGTCTTCAACTAGCATTAGATTAACCACAGTCATTTGATAAATGCTATTATAGCCGTAGAGCCCGACCTAGAGGGCTCTCCCAGCCATTAAACGCCCGCTCCAGTGTTAAAGTACTCCCGACGTTGGTAAAAACAACCAATGACTAAATTGAGGGAAGCATTCAGCCATACTAATGAAGAATGTATCAAACCAATGGATGGTGAGAAACTTTGAGGTCATGCTCATGCTAAAAGAAAGGTCTAATTTGCTGAGATTGCAGAGGAAATAGTGCATTGGTCAATGAAGATTCTGCTCTCTGTAAATTGTTATGGTAAAGGTAATATTGGCTATCACAGCTTAAAGAAGGAAAAAGGAAAGAGGGAGAGAGAACCACTGATGCCATTGCTATAAACCTGGAATTCATTTGGGATGAATTCTGATTCAAACTCTACAGTGGAACTGAGAAGTGGTAAACTTGTTGTCACCAGCATCATTTACATTGACTGAAAAATGAGAAAAAATAATATTTGCATTCTGTAAATATTAGAAATGTTTAATTGTAAAAGAACGATTTTTGTAGGGAATCCTCATGTCATGTTGCATAATAGAACCTTCACAGCCTTGATGTGAGCTTTGGATAAGCTCCCTCCTATTTTCAACTCCTCTTTCATCTAATGTTTGTTAAACTCTTGTTATCCCTGCGTTATCATTTATTTCTATATTTCTCGTGTCTGTAGCTGACTTCCTCCTGTCTGTAGCAGTTGATAGCTTTCTTCTGCTTTGTTAGTAAGCTTTCCCTCTCCCCTAATACATCTTGCGGAATGGTACTATAACAACTAAGAGAACAGATTTCAAATAGTCTACTGTGAAGATTGCAGGCCCAAGTTTCATGTTTCATGTTTGTTGAGAAGGCTTTCCTTTTCTTGCTCATGCTCAAAGAGTAAAACGAGAGAGTGGCCATGATCATGATGGACCCTCACATCATTGTGTTGTGTTATCATTCATTTTATACCAGCAGTTTCCATGACAGTGCAGCATGGCAGTAAAGTCACATGAGGTCCCATTCAATTTGCCATCAAAGACCATATGTCCTTCATTGACTAATTTATTCTGTCTCTTCATTGTGCTTCATTGGCTCTGCCCTCCTTTACAAAACAGTTCTAGTTGGTTTGACTACCTGGCTTTTCTAACATCATCAACCAAAAAACATGCTCAAAGTGATATTTTTGACAGAAGATACTGCTAACCGAACTGTAGTGATGTTTTGCAGTTGTATTTTGTTTAAAAAAAAATGGGAGGTGTATCTGGCATCTAAAATGTGTAATTTTTTTTTCTAGCTGCACAGATCACCAGGGCTGGGGTCAGAGCAGCACCAGTGCACCAGACATGGCAGCAGTTGGAGGGGGAGCCAGTGGTGGCAGGGACAGGAGGTGGTCATACTGCTTGCTTATTGGCAACATTAATGGTATACTCACTTTATTTGTTAAGCGAGGCAGATATGTATCCCACCCATCATCATTCATCACCTCCCTGCCCATGGCATTTTGCCACCCATTACCTAACTGCAGCATGGTTCAATTCAGCACTGCAGTGTTGTCTTTGCAATGTGCATCTGCTTCAGTTAATGTAACATGTACAGTTTTCAGTGCATTGCAAACCGAAAAGAAGGTCTGTTTCCCTTCCAGTGTTGTCCCAGCCTACCAGAACATTTTAAAAATCCATTCTTGGAATGTGACACATTTTTCTGGCCAAGTGATTTATCTACATATATTTACTGGCTTCCATAACAGACTTATGCATGTTCAAATGTGTCCATTTAGTCAACTATAGTGACAGACTAAGCCAAAGCTTAGCACATGATGTTCAGTGACACCCCACTATTCTATAGGGAATCCTTTACCTATGCAGCCTAATCCCTCTAATTTACCCTGCAGTAGATTAAGTTAAGTTTCCTTTCCTTACTGCCAAGCAAATGTATTTGTTGAAAATAATGGGCCCAATTCACAAAGGTTAACATCAACCAAAAGTCTAAGTATTTGGTATTCATAAAGGTAAACTTAGACCAAAATTCTAAGTTTAAGACTTCTAGTATTCACAAATGTAAACTTTGATCTAAAGTCTAAGGGGCATATGTACAAAAATGTAACTTAATTTTTTTACGTTAAGCGGCTTTTTTTATTGTCGTATTTATAAGTTGCCGCTAACTGCAGTTAGTGGCACTTTTCCGGCGTAAACGTGAATTTTTAAGATCGCCACTTCTGTTAGCGGGAATTAACGAAAATGAGATGCAAGCTGAGCGTTCCCGTGCAAAAACTGCAGCTAACACCACTTTGCGATATTTACAATGAAATTCCCATACGGCGATAACCCCCCCAAAACTGCCACCATGTCCAGTTAGAGGCAGTTTTTTAAGACCAGAAAATAGCTGCTCTTAAAATTGGTGCAAAGACTTGGGTCCATATATTAGATGTTTGGGTGCTGGACAGCGCTGTAAGGAACATTGCTGCGCTGCCCTGCGCCAAAACAAAAGGGCAGGGATGTGCCCTATCACGAAGATGGGGCGCATTCCTGGGCCCAGTTCATGAAAAGTGTTGCATCGCTGTGACTAAACAGTGTTGCAACAATTTTCACTGGCCCTCCTTGCGACACCATGGATGCGCCATATTCAATGTGCGGTGCTTTATGTCGCAATCAATGACAGATACGTCTTGAATCCTGAAATATCTAGCAGCGTTAAAGTCACGCATTGCCACAGTTGTGTTGCAAGCATGACGCAACTCCAGCAATGCATGAGGCCAGGCTATCCCTATGGCACTCCATCACCCTTACGCCTGCCATGAGGCAGGTTCAATGTTTTGACGCAGTGGTGTTCTACAATTGTCGCAGTGAAATCTGAGAGACTTCACTGTGCCAATCCTACAAGGCTTGTTGTGTGGCAACATGCACCGATGCATACATCATACCAGATGCAGGTATAAAGTGTCACAGGGCTTCACAAGGTCACACATATGCCTAGATGCGTCACTTTGTAAATACGGCGCAACGTGGTGCAAGATTCACGCTGCAAGTATGTCAAGAAAATTACACATCGGTGCCCTTAAACTGGTGGAAGGGGCTCAGGATTAAGCCCCCCTGTCTTTTTCCCCTACAATGGCGCCCAATGGCTGCCATGCACCAATGCAGGCACCCTTGCACCATGGTGTAAGGGTGACTGTGTTACAGAGTTGATTGATGTTGTGGCTCCATCGCTACTCGAGACGTCTGCAGGTGCGTCTGGACTAGTGGAGGGCGGGAGTGAACTAGTTGGCCTTCATGGAGTGTTGTTTGCCTGGTCTTTTCTTGAGGGGTGCTAGATTGTCGGTGCAGTTGGAGATCCATCGGTGGAGGTTGCACGCTGCAGTGCTGGGGTCTGTAAGCGTTGGCGGAGTGGTAATGCTGAGGGAGTTGACGAGAATTTTTTCGGTGGCCTTGACCCAGCTGCGACGGGGGGCGATGATGACGGTGGTGTATGGTGGGCGTGGTGAAGGCGTGATGTATACAATGATGATCGGTCCAGGAGAGTTCTGTGGTGTGGCTGTAGTTGAAGTTCCCGCTGGTGGATAAGACGGGGTCGAGCGTGTGTCTGGCTTTGTGGGTTGGTGGGGTGACTAGCTGCTTGAGTCCGATGTTGGCGAGGTTCCCCAGGAGGGGGGTGGTGTTCTGGTCACTGGGTTTGTCCAGGTGGAACTTGAGGTCTCCGAGTAGGATGCAGTCGGTGGTTGGGAGAGCCTGGGGTGCGATGAGGTCTACAATGGTATCGGTGAATGGGTGTTCATGGCCCGGGTGCCTGTAGACGAGGGTGCCGTGGAGGGTGGTGTTAGGGTTGGTCCGGATCTGGAAGTGGAGGTGTTCCATGGTCTCTGTTGGGTCAGTAGAGTGCTTGGTCAGTCAGAGTGTGCTTTTGCAGACAATGGCAATGCCTCCTCCTGGACGGTCGGGGTGGTCCTTGCGGATGATTTTGTAGCCGTCGGGGATGGCGATGGCGATGTCTTGTCCGGAGCAGAGATTGGTCCAGGTTTACGTGAAGAAAGTGATGTCTGAAGAGGTGGCATCTAGGAGGTCCCAGATTTCTGTGGCGTATTTGTGGAGGAACCACACGTTGAGGATGATGCAGTTGAGCCAGTCGGGGTGCTGTTGGTTGTCTGGGCAGCAAGAGGTGCTGGTGTGCTGATGTGGCAGGAGGTGCATTTGCAATTTCGGCAGGTGCAGGGTGCAAGGGTATTCTTCGGTGATGCTAGATGGCAGGTGGCGTGGCTTCCATGGTTGAGGGCGAGGAGGATGCTGGTGTCATAGCGGTGGAGTGTCCGAGAGGCATGGTCCCTGGTGCTGGGGGCGGTACAGGGGCGGACGGACGCAGAGGGGCTTGCCTTTGGCTTGCCTTCAGCTCAACAGTGGCACGCCCGCTGCACAAGGCCGCACATCATCCGCCATTAGGTAGTGCTGCAGGGAGGCTGGACAGCTGCGAGGCGGGAAAAGTGGGAAAGGACACTGGAGGGTCCGGGGATGCAGGGGATCGCAGCAGCCTCGAGGGAGAGGATAGGGAAAAAGGAACGGCAAAAAAGCACTGGAAAAACAAAGCCAAACAAAGCAAAGATAAAAAAGACAAAGGTAGAAAAGCAACAGAGAAGAGCAGAAAGATGAAAAGGAACAGCAGAAAAGAGGGACATGAGGGCAGTCAAGCTGCAGAGCAGTGACGCTCTATCACTGGACCACCAGGGATGAGGTACAGGCAGGAGCCTGCGGGTGGAGGAGGGACTCGAACACCTGACCTCCAGGTCAGAGGAACCTGCAGCAGCAGATGGGGACAGCAGCAGCAGCAACCAGACGGCGCAGCACTGTGGGAAGTAGAAGTCCACTAAGGGTTAGTCCCCTATACACCCAAAAGCAAACTAACAGGGGGCAAGGAAAGGCAGCACCACCCGGTTGCCTCTCCCGATCTAACAGTGGCGACCAGATTCCGTGTTCCCCAGTTCCCCAGTGAGTAACAGCGGATCAAACTGCATACTCAAGGGCCTGGGCCAGAACCGGCCCCGTGCCCCTGGCACCCACTGCCACCAATGGCCGATCTCAGCGACTTGAGCCAGTTAGTGGAGTCCCCCACCAGTCTTGTGTGGTGCCCTTTGTGATGTAGGTCAGCCGCAGCTCAGGGATTGCTCAGGGCATGGTGTGCATCATCCACAGGAGCTAGGCCTGGGCCCGACTCACCCCCAGGCCTCCTCCGCTACACATCCCACCTTCTCCTCACCTGGACATTCACACTGGGTCTCAATGCACTGCACTCTCTCCAAATCTGTGACTCATCCAGCAGGAGCCTCAGCCAGGTGGGATTTCACAAGCCTGGGTACAGTAGTCTCCACCAAGTCCACTGGGGAACCTCCTGATGCAGGTGATGCAACAGGGCCCTATTAGGCGTGAAGTTGCAGTGCTCCTGCCACACAAGTTTGGCGCAGCTCAGGGGCTTCACCCTCCACAGCATCCAGCGAGCACAACATCCACCGGCCTGTGATGCAGAGAGGTGCGGCCCACCATTGGTAATCTCCTCCGTGCACTCCGGTGTAGTGGTGGCGTCTGGTGTGCGATGCAGACCTCCCTACGTTGGTGCGCAGGAGTGCATCTACCGTTCACAGCTCCAAGGTGCGCAAGGCAGTCTTCTCACACAGGTCAGCAACGTATCACCATGCAACCTACCAGACTTCACCACCAGGTAAGGGTGATCGCTGACGCCTCAATATCTACCACCACGGTGCAGCAACTCCACAGCACCTCTGCCTCCCACTCTAGGTCTCAGACGCAAGCCCAGCGAGGCCTCTAGACCCCGGTGACTGTCCCCGCTTTCAAGGTTTTGGCTGCCATGATGTTGCAAGGAGGGCGCTATGAAAAGTGATACATCACTGGTTTTTCCCAGCGATGCGCCTCATTTCATAACTGTAGCCCTGAATCTGCATTTCCTCTTTCCCTGGGACTGTGGCTGGTCATACTGGCTGTTGGTGTGTTTGGGGGGTTGTTGATCTGTGCTGCACTTGGCCCTGGCTGCGCAATTCTGCATTCAATTGGTTTTATTTCCTATTTTTCATTTGAGGTGGACTTATAGGCTATTTTTGCCTCTAGAAATGAAATGAAATTTGTACTTGTAAAGCGCACTGTTACCCTAGGGTGTCCTGGCGCTGTACGCATACCGCTGTGGAACCCTTCCTGTCTTTTCCCTGTGAAATGTCCACTCCTGGGCACCCCCAAGGTGAAGCCAGGCATCCCAGCGCTGGTGGGGCCGTTGTGGAGATTAAGCAAGCTATTGCCCAGAGTTGCAGAGTGGGACCCATGATTAGAATAGGCACCGAGGCGAGAATTATCAGGTCCGAGGAAATTGAGCCCAAGACCCGCCGAGGCGGGAATTGAACCCTGGTCCCGGGCCAGATCTCAGTCTAGAGTCAAAAAAAGTTACGTTGGGCTGACTAACCTGAGTTTTTTTGCAGATAATGGGCCTTTTGTCTTTTTTCTCTTGCTAACGTCAAACTTTTTATTGCTTTGACGCAGTTTTCAACGCGGCTAGCTGTTGCTATCACCATGTAGCGACGTCTTGTTAATACATCGCTAACAGGGCAATAGTTTTTGGTGATAGGCCACGTTAAGAAAACTGCCGCTAACTAACGCTAATACTAGTTAGCGGCAGTTCTTGTACATATACCCCTAGGTTTACAACTAATGGTATTCACCAAGGGCAATTACGAGTAGTATCTTTACTTCCACACTTGGGCCGGAATCTCTGCACTTGGGGAAGAGTTTCCGCAACCGGGCCTGAATCTCCGCAGTCGGGGCGGAATCTCTGCACTCGGGCCAGAGGAAGTGTTTTTTTCATCCTGACACACCTCTGTCAGTGCCTACCATCCCCCAACCTGCTCCAGGTGACACTTCTTAGCCCAACAGCCAAACCCAGACTGTGTTACAAACATTAAAGCAGAGCTGCCACAAACAAACCCTTTCAGACTCTTTGACATGTCGCTGAATACGTTTGTTGGTTTGCCCCTTGCCATTAGACAGGACGATTTGAGGAGAAGGAGGAGGAGAGTACAGAGGATTTTCAGACAAAAGATAAACCTCTTTGGGATGTCCAGCCAAGATGTCAGGGCCAGATGCTGTTTTCTCCCTGATGTCATCTTGGAGATGGTTTGTGAGTGGGAGCAGAATCTAGACTCTGTGACCAGCCTCTTCTACGCCCTCCCATCCTAGCAGCTCTCCATTTTATTGCTACGGGTCATTCCAGATGGTCTCCAAGTGACCTTGCGGGCGTCTCCCAGGCAAGCCAGTCCCAATGCTTGCATCAGGTGCTGCGCTGCATCAATAGGAGAGCACATCTCCACATACAAATGTTCTATACACTGGGCAGGAGGCAAAGTGTATCTAGGGATTTCTACCTCTTTTTCTGCTTACCACGTCTGCTAGGTATAATTGATTGCACCCATGTGGCTCTTCAGTCACCTCGCCAGAATGCCATACATCTTCTGCAACAGACACCAATGGTACTCTGTTAGATTGCAGGTTGTCTGTGATGCTGTGGTAGCTTTACTGATGTGCATGCAGTGTTCCCAGGTTGTAACCTTGACAGATTCATGTTCCACAGGCCACGTCTTGCCCGGCGGATGGCAGCTGGAGAGTTTGGCAACATGTGGCTTCTGGGTAAATACCAAGCACCACATGTCTGATATGTATGCTTGTCTTGTGATATACACAACACTCATGCAGCACTATTCCTCATTCCACATACATGCTCCCAACAGACACAGCATGTACCATTCCATACATCATGTACTGTACAGATGAAAGAGTGACGTGCAAATATTCACTAATTTTCCTCCTCAGGCGATGCTGCATATGCACCCTCCCCTTATCTCCTCAAACCATACAGACGTGCAACCACTGTACCTCAGAAGAGGTACAATAGAGCACACATACATACACGAGCCATCATAAAGTGCTGTTTTGGCTTCCTGAAGTCATGATTCACATGTCTTGACTGTACAGGGGGGTGCTGATGTACTTCCCTGAAGTTTTGTGCAAGATTACAGTAGCCTGTTGTATCTTGCACAATATAGCATTAAATCATGGCTTACAAATACCTCTGGACCCTCAGCTAGGTCTGCTTCTGGGCAACTGGGCATTGTACAAAACAGAAGGTAGGGTATACAGGTGTGTGACCAGCTGGTTGACACTTTTCTCTCCTGAGCAACCTGTTGTGTTACAGCCTTCATGTGGTTTGCAGTCTGTTGTCAATGATGATCATTGGACATTTAACACTCTGTACATAAATTCCATCCTGAGACAGCATTGTAAGCCATTCATTATGTCTGTAAACAACAGTCAGTGACAAGAGTCAAAGGATAGACCATGCAATACATTATGTGCATATGTCAGTGATTAGTGTGGACAATGACTCTAAGGACTCCATTGCCTCAGGAGATTAAATGTCAGTGCATTTGTGAGACTTCCCTGGACAGTTTGACAGTAGGATCCTGATTCACAGAAGGCCTTTCACCTCGGAGCGGAGTTGGCGCAGTTGTTGGGAAGTGTCCGCACTCAGGGCGGAATCGTTGCCATGAGATTTATCCATACCGAGATCCTGCCCCAACAGCGGAGACTCCCCTATAAATGGGTGGCCTCCACCACAAGGGCAGAGGCTCTTTGTGCATCAGGCCCCTTGTATGTGTGTGTGCTGCAACCAATGTGGCAGTGTGCCTATATGTTTGTCATATGTACACCATGGTTCAAGTGGACCTGTGTAATGACATAGATAGTCCTTGCTCATAGCTGCCATGTATGCCAACTGCATGTGTGATGTGCCACTTCAGGCCTGTTGGTAATTTTTGTGGAAACTGGGACTTGTGTTCCTGTTTCACTACGGAATGAAAAAGAGTACGAGACCAGAATTCAATGTGATCGTCTGGATCAGCACATCATGAATGGGCCTGGGGAACTTGGCAGGACAGTGTGATTAGAAACTGTCCCCCTCATGAATCCGACTAACTCCTACTGCCCCATTCAAAAATAGCTAGCCATTTTGTATTGTGTTTAATGCAGAATGCATCACAAGCGCAGGTCTAATCTACCCCTGTGATGATTTATCACTATCTCATGGTAACTCAACAGGTACCTCGGGAGATATATCATAGGGAGTGGCTGCCACTGTCTGAGCTTGTAATGTTGTACTAACACACACACTTTGCTCTAATGGCACATCTAGGGCAATCGCAGGTACAAAGACACACTGCCCTGCAGCATGCAGCAAATTGACTCCAGATCTCATTGTGCGATACAGCACTCATCCGTTACTCTGGCCTCATATAATGTAGAGGGTACCTATCAAGCACCCCCTCAGTTAGTATGGTCATATAAGTCTCACAAAATATGTGGGTGCCTTGTCCTCAGCTCCCTCTGCCATGTTGGGGGAGGTGGGTTAAACAGTGTAGAAGAATGGCAGAGGATCTTGCTTGCAGGTGAAGATGACTCAGAATGACCATAAAATGGCTGCTTGAATCTCCCTGTATTGAAATGGGTGGGGAGTGCTGCTCTCTACTGATGAACAATTAAATCCAGAAACACATATATGGGCCTGATTCACAAGTCCTCCACACTGGGAATCCTCATTGCCTGGATGCAAAGACTCCCCATGACTAAGAGGCATTCGCCACGAGTGTGGAGGTCCCTTGTGAATCAGGTACTATGTGTCAAGGGATAAACAGCACTACCTGTCCCAACTTTGATGAAACACTACAGTCAACTTTGATGTAAGTGTAAAATGTGGATCGCATTTACCATAATGCTAAGGGGCAAACTGTGCTGGGATGTGATGTAGAGTGTACCCAAATCCTCTTCCCTTCTTGGATGAAAGTTGGTGCCATTCTTTATTTTTTTTTCTCTCATTTTGGGGAAAAAATATTGTTTTCCGGCCTGTTTTTGGAGTCTCCAACCCAAGTGCGGAGACTCCGCAATCGGGCCGAATACTCTGAAAATGGGCCAGAATCCAATTTATCAATACAGGAAATGACAAACAGGAAATACAAGGCAGGACGTTCATGACAGGAGGTTGCAGGCAGACATGTTATGGTTATTCTGAGCCATCCTCACCTCCTAATAAGATTCTCTGCCATTCTGCTGCTCTGTTCACCCAAACTGCCCCAAACATGGCTGAGGTACTTGATAAGAAGGAACCCCCTTTTAGTGAGGGAGAATTGGAAGTATTAGCAGAGGGGTGCTTTATAACTACCCTCAGCTTTATGCGGGTCCAGTGGTCCAGCTAAGCAATGCAGCGTCTGAAAGACTTTGGTCGGACATTGCTGTGCACTGCAGGGCAGTGGGGGAATTCCACCCGCGGGCCCGATCATGCCACAAAACCTGGCAGGACCTGAAACGCTGGGCCAGAATTAAGGCCCAGGAAATATTGGGCCAGTCCTCCCAGCCCCACGTGCACAGACCGCGCATGTTGCCACTGTACAGGAGGGTCCTGATGGCAGCCTGGTTGACCCCCCATGCTAAGTTGGAGGAGTGTAAGCAGCGGAGACCTGGTAAGCGCATTCACTGCTTTATGTGTGTGGTAGTATAATGTGAGCAGTGATAGCGCTGTAAAATCTTGTGTCTTATGTCACCATTCATGTAATATGATTGATAGCTGCAGTAGTTATAATGCCAAAGCCTCATTTTAGCACAATGAATGCACTGACCAGAGTGCATTCGGGGACTTGTAGTGTTCAGAAAACAGCTGGGGAAATTAAGCTCTCATGTTACATTTAAATGAATAAATGCACTGTCAATACCAGGACTGGTGAACCAAGGGATATAGGACTTCTGTGTGCAATAGGGTAGGAATGGGCCAGACAATGTCCAGTGTGGGGACAAGAGTGATTTGGCTGTTGGATGCTGTATAATGCATGCCTTTTGTGTGTGTTTTTGTCTGGGAAAAATATATTATTATGTGCCCTGAAGTAATGGCTGACTTTGTAATACTTGTCTCACTCAAAACTATACCAACATTTCCAAGGGGGCCGAAATACACACCTCTTCCACACAGTGGCTTGTATGTCATTTTTTTAATTTTTATATTTTTATTATTGTTAGTGCACCATCAAGAGAAAAAAAACAAACAAACAATATCCAGTACATTTTAGCTTGTGTCGTACATTATGCCTGGTACATATTGGATATCATAAGTGCCATCAAAACATGCAGACCATAGAGTGCATTAATGTATATATTTTTTTCCCCTTTCCCCCCCCCTCTTCCACCCCCTCTTCCCTCCCCTAAACTCCCATCCACCGCCCCCTCTCCCACTTGGGGTTTGGTCATCAACCAATATTTTACCAGCTAATGTAGTGTATATACAAATTGCATGTTCATCTATTCGTTCCTGCTCAACCAGCTAGTCACAGGGGCCCAGATTTCTTGGCCTTTGGAGCGTGAGCGTATTCCCCTTTTTGCGTAAACAGCCTTTTCCAGGTTATAATTTGCTAGAAATCGTGCAAGCCATTGCTGAAACCCTGGCGGGTTTGGATCCAGCCAGGCTGATGCTAAACATAGACGCAGGATAGCCATACCTATAAAAAGTAGTTTTTCACCAGGTTTTCCCTGTAGCCCCTGATCTACCCCCAATCCAATTAGCGTCGGGGTAAGAGAGCAGGGTATCCCTAAGGCTCCGATAAAGAAGCTAGTAATTTCTCGTTTTAGGCTGTCCAACGCTCCACAGCTTGCAAAGAGATGGCTAAGATCAGCTTGGTGTAGAGCACATTGTGGACAAAAAGTCCTTTCCCCACTGCCCATTTAGACATTTTCTTTGGAGTGTAGTATAGCGAGAAGCAAGCTTTGTAGTATTGCGCCTGTAATCGTGCTGGTATTAAAACATTCTGCGCTAGCTTTAAAGAATGAAAAAACATATTTTCGGGCGTGCCAGCTTCCACATTCCATTTTAAAGCATGGCTTGCCATGTCGTCTTGCATTGCTGTGTTAAAGAGATTATAGACCGTCCCTATTGTCAAATCTCTATTCCTTATGAGCTTATCTATAATCTCGCTATTAGTAAACCCTATTGGGCCACCCCCTTTTTTGATCAGAAAATCCTGTACCTGTAAAAATTTATAGAAGTCTCTTCTATCTAGCCCATACCTTTCTCTAAGATTCTCAAATGAAGCTATCCCTGATATAGAGTAAAAGTCACCTAGTTTAGTCAGTCCATCTTTCTATGATAGAAACTTTAAAGATTGTCGGAAGAATTGGATTATTATATAGTGGTGTATAAAAATTCAGGCGTCCCCAACCAATAAGCTTCTGTACAGCCTTCATAACCCTATATCCCGCTTGTAATGTCTTGAACCGAACTTTCTTATAATGATTATCATTCAGATGTCGCCAAGCCCATCCCCAAACTTCTGCCCCCATAGCTAATTCAAGTGGTGTCGGTGTCTCTCTCGCCTTCTCTTCATTTGGTTTATCCTAGGTTATACAATATTGTTGTAGTCCAATAATATAACCTAATATTTGGCAAAGCGAGTCCACCCCTCTCCTTGGGTAATGTAAGAAATTTAAATGCTCTTCTAGGCTTCGCATACCCCCAGATAAACCTTGAAAACAAGTCGTCAATCTTTTTTAAATACTCATTGTTAAATTCTAAAGGAATTGCGCGCAGAAGATACAAAAAGTTAGGAAAAAACAGCATTTTAATAGTATTGCATCTACCAATAATGGATAAGTGTAGGTTATGTAATCTGATTAGTTCGGGCTTGATTTTTAACACTAGTGTTTCAGTATTTTCCTTAACAATGTAATCTGTATTTGCTATAATATCTATACCCAAATATGTAGCTTTCTGTACTATCCGCTCATCTATATAAGTTACATTTTCGTTACAAATAATTTGGGTTTTGCTACGATTAAGTGAATACCCAGAGATTTTGCCAAACTTTGCTGCTTCTATCTCAAATTCCCGTAGGGCCATTTCAAGACAGGGAGTCACTAAGGCAACGTCATCTGCATACGCCAAAACTTTAGTTTCCCATCCATGGGTTATAATGGGTCTGATAATATTATTTCTTTCCAGTTGGCGCAAAAAAGGATCGATATATATTGCAAACAATAGCGGCGAACTTGGGCATCCCTGCCTTGTCCCTCTCGTTACCTGAAAGGAATCTGTAAGCTCGCTATTGACTAAAACCCTTGCAGTGGGTTTATGGTAAAGCATTTTGAGAGCTTGAAGTAATCCACTGCCGATTCCTACCCTTGACAGGGTCTCCCATAAAAAGTCCAGGAAACCCTGTCAAAGGCTTTCTCTGCATCCAAAAGTATTAACGCTATTGGCTCCTTTGAGATATTTTTGTATCAAGGAGTGTAATGACCCGTCTTACATGATCCGTCGTCCCTCGGCCGGGTATAAACCCATGTTGTTGGTTAGAAATTACCATATGGATTACTGAGGCAATTCTTGTTGCGAGGATTTTTGAGTAGATCTTGCTATTGGCATTAATTAAGGTAATGGGGCGATATGAGCCGGGGTCTGTCGGGTTTTTATTTTTTTTAAGAAAAATTATAATTTTCGCATGCGACCAAGAATCTGGGGGTGTGCCCCCTGTAAAAACATGCGTAATCAACATCTCCATACATTCTTTCAATTGTTGCGAGAACTTTTGATAGAATTCAAGGGGGATACCATCCATGCCAGTGGCCTTGCCACTTGGAAGACTATTAATGCATGACATCGTCTCTAACCATTGAGGTGGTTCTTCTAATTGTTGCTGTTCCTCCTCTGGGAGTTGCTCTGTGGGAATCTGATTGAGATATGTAGCGATATCCGCCATATTTTGTATTGCGTCCTCGTTATATAGTTTTTGATAATATGAATAAAAAGTTTTACGAATGCCTACAGACTCTGAAATTAGCCCTTGCTCAGGATCCCTGATTTCTGTAATAAAATTCCGGGTTGCCCTTTGTCTGGCTCTTATTGCGAGATTGTGGCCCACTTGTTCACTGCACTCATAGGCTTCCTCTCGCCATACTGCTAATTTATCGGCGGCTTTTTTTGCTAAAGTTTCCATTGCAGCTGATTTTGCTACCGCAACCTTTGCCTGTGCTTCCTCATGGTTCCCCCCATTTTGCACTATTGTGATCAATTCTTCTTCTGCAATGGCTAATTTCACAAGTTGGTCATTCAATGTTTTTTGTCTTTTTTTATTCCGCTGTATTGAGTACCTAAGTGTTTCCCCCCTCACACCTGCTTTAAGCATGTCCCACACAACCTCAATTCCTGCACTCCCTACATTTTCTCTAACAAACTGAGGTATCCACCCTCGCATGTAAGCACAGTATTCTTCATCTAACAATAATGCCCTTTCAAAGGTCCAGATAGGAATCGTCCTCTCCCTGTGCCCGCCCCACTTGACTTCCGCTATTAATGGGTTATGATCTGCTAAAATCCGAGGATTTTTTTCCATTTTGCAATTGTGTAAAAGTGAGTGTGATACTAATAATAATAATAATAATAAGCTTTATTCGATTTGCACGACAAACCATAAAAGCGTATAAATAACAGTCAATAAAACAGACAGATATAAAATTCATATAAAATTCACAGGGGTACAATTAGCTAAAAAGAACTACACAACTCATTGAGACTCAATCCCCCTCGTTGTTCGTAATTTTAGAGCAGCCCTTAAAAATTTTGTCACACAATAAAGGGTAAAAACATCAGTTGACATTTTTAAAAATAGCAATGCTACCCGAGCCTGCCTAAATCTAGCCTTTCTTAGCAGCTCTTTCAGAAACAATTTCCTGGGATGGGCATAGTACGGGCAGAGTAAAACTAGATGAAGTGTGTCCTGCGGAGACTTCATGTCGCAGCCGCAGGGCCCTCTCTCTTCTATGTTTAAAATAAAACCTTCCGGAACTGCCAATAAATGAGTGTGATACTAGTATGTAATCTATTCTGACATGTTTATTATGCGGGTATGAGTAGTAGGTAAAGCCAGATTTGGTGGGATCCTGCCAGTTCCAAAGATCTGTAAGTGCGTGTTCTTGACATAGTGCCTTCAGTGCGCTAAATACCTTTGGCTTGCGTCCCTTATATACCCAGCCTGTATCTTGATTAAAATTTTTATCTGCTGGCAGGTTTATATTAAAATCTCCACAGAGTATGAGTGGCAGTGGCCAGGTAGCTAATTCATTGCTAACTTGATAGATTACCGTTGGGTCATCTACATTGCTCCTGTATATGGAGCAAATAGTAATTGGGTTTCCATTATTCCAACTACATTCGGTGATTACCCACCTCCCCTGCTGATCTGCCAACACCCGACTAAATTGTAAGGAGTGGTTGGAGGCCAGTATTGCTACTCCACGCGTGCGGGAATTCTGTTTTGTAGCCCCCACCAGCACATATCCAAGTGTTCCCAATAGGTGTCTCTGTGTGTTTTCAATGTGTGTCTCTTGTAAACATATTACATCTGCTTTTAATATTCGCAATCCAATTGCGGTGTTCCTTCTCTTTTTAGGGTCATTAAGGCCACAAATATTTACTGAGGCAATAGGTAATTCACTCATTGTATATAAAGGAAATGTTATGCTTTAACTGGAATCTTGCTATGTCTGTTCTTCCCCATGTCTGTGACCAACCTCCCCTTACCCTCCCCCACCCTCACCCCCCACCCTTACCCACCCCCCACCCACCACCTACACCTGAGGTTACCTGGCTTTGCCAAAGCCAGGGAGGTGACATCTGAGGGATCAGAGCCCCGCATCCCCGCCGCCCTCCCCCCTTTCATGTGAACAAGATTAATACAGCATTGCCTAGGATAGAGGTTAAACCTTCCTTACTACTTTAGTGATATTTAAGTAATATTGCTAAGTTGCAATCGAAGTCATAGTCTATGCCCTTTCCTGTCAACAGTCCTTGTCATTAGGTAACACTGCTTCCCTTCTTTCTCCCTGCTCCCTACTCCCTGCTCCCCCGTTTCACTGTGAGTTCCTCTAAATATGCTTTTGCTTGAATCTCTGAGTTGAAGCTACGTGTGATCCCTTTATGCACAATTTTTAGTCTAGCCGGGTTCTGCAGATACACATCTGCTCCAAGTTCTTGAAAGGGAGCAAAGAGCTGTCTGAGTCTCCATCTTCGTTCGACTGTAGCGTGTGCAAAATCGGGTCTAGTAAAAAAGGTGATTCCCTCAAAGTTTCTTCTGGTCGTGGGCCTTGCCAAATCAAACAAAGCTTGACGTAGAAGAAAGTTCCCAAAGAATAACAGCATTGCACGAGGATGTTGAGGCGTAGCTGAAGAGCGTTTAGGAGGAGTTAGCGTAAACCTATGTGCCCGCTGTATTTCCTTATCCCAATCCCAGGATTGTAACTCTGGAAAGGCTCCCTTCAAAAGTGTAACCATATAGCCCCTAGGATCGTCCTTCTCAACACCTTCCGGGATTCCTAAAAAGCGGAGATTATTACGCCGTTGTCTATTTTCCTGCGCTTCCATCTTCCACATGAAATCTTTAACTGTACTTTCCTGCTCATCTGCTTGGGTTTTTAGCACAGCTACATCTTTCTCAAGATTCTCGGTCCGTACTTCCACGGAAGCCATCCGATCGGCAATTTCTGCACATGTCTTGCCTACCCTCCTGACAGCCTCTTGTAGTTTTTTGGCAGCCAAACGTGATCTCCTGTTATCTGCTTTAACTTCTTCCTGGAAGCTTTTAATAGAATGTAGCACCGTTGAAAGAGCAGACTCGCACTTTACCCTTTCCTCCTCCTCTTTATTGCTGTAGTTACTGCTGATAATTGTTTGATTGCTGCTTGAGGCATCCATTGTATCTGCAGCAATTGCACATTGTGTGTCCGTGTAGTCCCATCTCAGATCTGCGATGCTACCTTTATCAGAGGTCTCTTGTCTTTTTTGGCGGCTCCCACTTCTTTTTTTTCAGTAATTTCTTTTGTCCATTCCTACTCTTCTGCGGGTCTGTGTTTGTACTACTATGCCAATTTGCCTCGTCCTCTTCGCTTGATAGGGAGATGCTTATATCGGAGATTTCTGACTCATCAGTTAATGAGTAGAATTTTTCAAGGTTGTCAGGTGTTTTAGGTAGCTGACCAGTTAACATGTTTGTTATGCCTTGTATTGCTTCCTGTACTGCTTCTACAGTTTCTTTACCATCATTGCCTAACTTGCTGCTCTTCCCTTCTTTGTCCTGGTTGTAGCCCCCATCTATATGTTGAAGTTGCAATAATGGGGTGGAATGTGCCTCCGTTATTGTTTTGTTAGCCTGGGTTGTGGGATAGGGTGTACTTGGATGCACCAGATCTGTAGGCGTTTTTAAGTCCTTTTGTTTGCTCAGTAGGCTATCGCTCTTCTCTTCTCCCCCATCTATGCTGACTGTAGATTCTGTCACGGTCTTGGGTCCTGGTACACAAAAGCTGCTAGTGATTAGAGGCTGTGAGTAACCCGGCTCCTTGTTGGCCTTTGCAAGTGTTCTCTTGGGATTCTCTATGCACTCAGTGCAATTTGCACCCTCATTTTTCCCTTTACTTTCTCCCTTCTCTCCCTTCTCTCCCTTGTCACCGCTTTTATTTTGTATGCCTCATGTATCCATCTTTTTCTGCCTGGTGTCTGTAATTAAAGTACTAGTTTGTAGCGGTACACTCGCTAAGGCGCCACATATTTGCGCAGTTTTCCCCTTCAGGTTCTTGGTACCCTTTCCAGCCATTCTTACTTGGTTTCGAAACTGTCGGCTCTGTCGGGTCTTTCCGCTGCAACAAAGTATCTTCCAGTAGTATCCACTTCCCGCGTAGACGCTGCGTGTTCCCGGTAAGATTTTCCTTCTGTCGGCCGTCCCACTGTAATTCACCGATGTGTTCCTTCCAGGCAGCGATAGTGATGAGTCACGCAGGGCAAGGGAGATCCAGGAAGGCCGATCCGTACACAGAACCCCAGGGCTGCAGAGAGATGAGAGCACGTTCCCGGAATCAAGCACGTAGAGTAGATATAACTTAATATATCCAGACATTCCGGGTATTTCTTTTCGTGATTTTTCTTGCCTTCTGTTCCGCAACTTAATTACGAGGCTTTACCTATGAAAAGAGTGGCTTAGGTGCGTTTAGGCATACATCTCGGGGTCTGGCGGCGGAGCTCCGCGGCGAGATGTCACTCAGTCGCCATCTTGCCTCTGACGGCTTGTATGTCATTTGTAATGTCTAGGTAGCTGAACTAACCATGCACATGTGTTAACCAGTGTACACCAGCAAATAAGCTGTAATTTCATGCTAAATGTGGTACTTGCCATTTAGAGTGGCTGATGTTGTCAAGGGATATTCAAATGCTTAGATTCAGATCTTAGTAAAGGTCATATCCATGGCCCTGTTCCTTTATTTGTGCTGTGTTAGACAATGCTACACAACAGATGGCATTGATAGTAAGTGTAAGACTGTTGAGGATACACATTAAAGGATAATCATTCATCCATACTTAGGTGTGACTATAGCCATCCAGACTGTGTCCCATCTCCACTTGTAGACTGACATTTGAAGATGACTATGTTGCAATGTCAGGAAACACTGATTGCAATAATGCTGAATGTGAGGGTTGATCAGTACAGAAGTGTATACTACCCAAAATTGGGAAAGATGCCAATGTGTGACTGAATTCAGGACATAACAGTGATGTTAGGCATACATTTGTCTCCAAGACACATCTAATTGGTTAGTGAGATCAAAAGAGTACAAAGTCTGCACTTGCTTCATGTAGTTACATGCTTTTTAATGACTTGTACACCAACTACATAATGTTTTGCCTTCTATTGCAGTGGGCGTGGCTGACCAAGAACAACAGGAAGAGGACAAAGGGCAGAGCAGGACAACCTCAGGCATCGGCGGCCATGTCGTCTTTCCTCAAGTGAAGAGGATGAGGAGGAGGGACCAGATGCATCAGCAGGCAGGGGTAAAGTGCCCAACGGGACAGAGCATCCAATAACTGGGTGGCGGCTGAAGATGCTGGTGCGTGCAGGTGCCTATGGCAGGCAGAGGGTGGAAGGAGGGAAAATGTAAAAAAATAAAGTAAAAGAAAATACATACAAAAATACATTAAAAAATAAAACAAACTAATTGCTGGTGCACTGGGGGACTATGATAAACCTATTAGGAGGCAAGGAGGTGCAGGGGGAAAATGAAAAACAAATCCATATATATTAAACACTGTTCATGTATACATATGCTAAAATGATTATCAAACATATTATTAAACTGATATCAGGGAAAAGTAAAAAGAATGAACAACATTCTTGCATTTTCTTGAGTCAGAGCTTTTGTCATTGTAAATAGCATTGTCTTTTACCCATGTATTATGGAGCCTATGCATGTGTTGTGTGCTGGAATTATGTAGGTTTGATTCGTTGTGGAATTGTGTGGCGTGGAATTGTGTAGTGTGGAGTGGATTTGTATAGTGGAATTATGTTGCATAGGGTGCAATGGAAATATGTGGATAGCAGTTATGTGGTATTGAGTGTACTGGAATTATGTGGAGTTGAATTGTGTGTTGTGGAGTATAATTATGTGGAATTGTATTTTGTGTTGTGGAGTGGCAATAATAAACTGAATCAAACATTACCAGATCCAAACCTAAATTAAGCTGTAAAACATTCAGAATGTAAATAATGGTTACAGACCAAAACAGAAATTTCAGAAACAGAGGCGGGCTAGACTTTCCCAGTACTGCACATTGGCGTAGCGACTACTACTGCTGGAAATGGAAATCATGTATTCTGTGAATTCACAATTTGTTGGGGAACAGGGGCAGAGATGGGAACAGAGGCAAAGATAGAACAGAGCCTGCAAGGCCAGTGTCATGATGGCATTGGTCCGAGACAGTCAACCTATGCTCTCCCTGCACATATACATTATCTTTACAAAGCCTGCCATCCAGTGAAAATGACAATGACGAGTGTTGTCATGAAGATGTTCTGGATTCCTGTAAGTGGAGACCAGATTGTCATATAACTCAGGATATTAAGGCACCTTCTTCCATAAGTATCCAGATATACAACACTCACATAACATACAGCATACAGGGTGCAATTTTGGAAAGAAAAACTGCATCTTTTATTCTTCTAAGGTTGATAAAGTTTGTATCATTGAGCCGGGTAGCATTATACGACAATTGTTAAGTGACAACATCTAATACTGTTTGTATTAGCCATATGATAGTTACGTGTATCACTTCACACATAGACATAGGCCTGCATACTTTAAATACATACAGAGCAGAGAAAGGCTTGAATCTCTTACATACAACGAAGAGTGAGAAAATAAAACATTGTCTTTTTTCAGTTTATATCTTTGCCACCTTGTGAAATGACATGCTGAGACTAACTTTGTATGCTGTGAAGGGCTGCAGAATGTTGGAAAAGGTGTGGGAACATCCTGCTGTACTGGGTTTAGCTTCACCCCAATTGGACAGAAGGAATAAATAAAGTGAGACATTTGGAGCCATGTGCAATGTCGAGGGGGAAAAAGTGACCAATGTCCCCAGCTCGCTACAAACTGCCCAGCATATATTCTGAAAGTAATTAGGTGATTGGTGAGTGAGGGGCTGAAGAGAAGGGTGTAGTGGTGGTTAGAGGGGCACTGGGGCGGTAGAGGGGCACGCAGGGAGGTAGGACCCTGGTGCTAACGGGGTTAAGAGAGCCCCAAGGTTGCAGCAGATTGGGTTAGAAGAGCGCCAAGGCTGAATCGGACTCAGCACAACTGAAGCCCTTTGAGAGGAAATACAGATGTGGGGTAGGAGGTGCCAGAGGCTGAAAGATGAGGCAGATACTGACCATAACCGGCGGCTGTAAAGTCTGTGTTCAACTCTGGCCCATGTGTCTGAAGCAGCCGAACAGGAAACAGAGTCATGGGCATAGATAGAGGGCTTTTTTGTTACAAAACTAAAGTGACTATCCCATTCCAAGACACGCTTCTTTATTCTAGGAGGGCATGATAATGAGGGAGGGCACGGAGCAAGACCAAGTAAAGCATGTGAAATGTATGCAGAAACAACATAGTTACCTTAACGCTTTTACACTTTAGAAACCACTTGAGCATGAAGAGGGCGGCGCGTGGCTTGGAGACTGCTGTGACGTGCTGCTGGCGGTGGAGAAGCACAGGGAGATTATGGGAGATGATGGTGTTGTGTCCTGGTGACCCCTTGTACATCAAGACGCTTCAGACTCATGCCTCACATTTCCAGATGGTGTGAGACTAGTGTGCCACGCGAGGTCCTCTAATTTTCACAACACAACAAAAGAAATAACCAAGCAAGTCCTGCAAAATGATGACTGGAGCGGAATGGCTCCTGCTAACACTGCGAGTGATTACATGATAACGGAATGCTGGGGATTGTACTTGCAGCCCCCTTGCTCGCTACGGTCCGTAACAAACCAGCTTCAAAACTTACAGTAAGCTTGAATCCTCACTGTAGAATGGAAACATAAAACCTCAGAAACTTCCACCAATGAGTGAAACAGTCCATCAACATACAAAACAAGGAGCGTGGAAGAGCACTTTTGTTTCTGTTACAGAAATTAGCTATAAGTAAATCTGTAATAGACAGATGGGAGGAGAGAGGAGGCTATCACATGTATAACAGTGTGATGGCCAAACAAAATGTTCATTTAGTGAAATCGCCAGGGAGTGAACTAAGCACACAAAGGAGGGGCATTTAAATAAATGTACCAATCACAAGCCAGCATTTTTAAATGACAGAGATAACATCCAATAGCAATCACGTGGTGTGCCAAATGCCCATAGAAGAGATACAACAGGCCTTGCAGACAGCGCAAAACACATGGCATAGCCATCTCCTATCAATCTCCCTGTAAAATGGCTTTGAAAACTGGGTAAAAAGTATTTAAACAGTAGTTGGCTACACAAAATGGCTACAGGCCACATGGTCAACCAACAGCAACAAGCAAGGGGGCATGGCCCCAACAAAGAACACATACAGGCCTATGGCAAATGCACTCTGGCTGGCTACACAAAATGGTCGCCGGCCACATGGTCAAACAGCGAACAAGGAGGCATGGACAATAAAGAACACGTACAGACCGATGGACACTGGATACACAAAATGGCCACATGGAATGGAGAACAAGGACAAATGGTGGCCTATGGCAAATGCACACTCAAACACACACACACGCACACATACTGGCCAGACAAAGGAGGTATGGTAAAACTGAAGAAAACATTACCATTAATTTGGTAATGCAAAAACAAAAATTAAGTGAGCTATAACATTTTTTACAACAACACACATCTTCTCAAGGCATCAAATATTATCCCACCAATACACGTTTTGCAGAAACAAAATGTGGAATAAATAAAATCAAAAATATTTATTATTTAATCCAATGCCATCTCTGCCCTAAATGATGTTTTAATACAACATATACCACAGAAACAGTTGCTTCATTTATAGATGACTTGTACTGGGCCTACTGACTAGATGGCCCATTGCCAGACTAGGCCACATAGTAAAATAAATGAATATTGCAAATGTAATAAACATGGAGCATTCTGCAGCACACATAGAATGAGGACAATGCCTCTATGGATTGCTTTTGTGCCGGAAGATGCCCTTTCCTGCACGAAAACAATCCTGCCTACAACACAGGCAGCCTTGCACCATGGTGCAACGGTGCCTGCATTGGTCCTAGGCTGCCGAAATGTCACCAGTGAAGGGGGATAGGACAGGAATGCACTGTATTGGATAAATACAGTGCATGGTGCATTCCTGCACTTTCTCTGTGATGCAGGGCAGTGAGGCATGGTCATTTGCTGTGGTGCTCTGTGCACCATTCCCATAAATATGCACCAAAGTCCTTAAATTCAATGGTATATATGCAGTAGACAAAGAGATTGATCCTTCCACCTTGAAAACCAAATGAAAACTGACCAGGCGATGGGCAAAGCACTGGGGAGCCTGCTGGACAGGAACAGGAAGTTGAAAAAAAGGTAAAATTAAAAAAATGCTTCTCACACTATAAAACAACCTGAATGGTCTGTTGGAGTACAATATGACTTGAAAATATATTTTCGAGTAGATTTAGCTGCTTCTCAAGTAGAGAATCGGCTCAAGATGCAGCCGCGCCCACATGCGTTCGTCAGCACCACAAAAAGATGGTATGATAGAGGTCCAACTGGATAAACCATGCATTCCTCTACCACGCAGCCTAAACCACAAATGCGTCTTAACCACGCATTCCTTTACCAAGCCTGCCTTCATCACGTAATTTTGTGGTAAAGGCATGAACAGTAAAGGGGCATGCGTGACTAAGGTCACGACCCTCCTCCCCTGCCCTAAGCTACAAACTCCCCCCTGACACCCTGCCCTGAGTTTCAAATACCCCTAACCCCTCCCAACCTCCACGCTGTCCCTAACCCTTAAAGACTACCTCCACCCATTCCCACCCCTTTGCGCTGTCCCTACGACTACCCCAACCCCTTCCACTGCCCTTAGGCAAACCACTATTTTAAAAAACTACCCGACTCCCCCAGCCCTAAAAACTACCCTGCCCTCCCGTAAGCCCTTAAAGCTACCCTGACTACCCCTAAAGCCCTGTCCCTTAACCCTGTTTTTAACCTGACCCAGCCCAGCCCTGACCCAGCTCTGAAAACGACCCACCCTACCCTAAGCCCTAAAAACTACCCCAAATACCCATTCCACCCCCCCTGCTCTGCTGAGGCCTAATACACTAACACCTATTTACAAAAAGTGCCCGACCCTCCCCAACCCTAAAAACTACTCCGACCCCCCACCCTGAAATCTTCCCCTGACCCCCCCAGCCTGGAAAACTACCCTGACTCCCCCAGCCCTGAAAACTAGCCCTGAACCCCACAGCCCAGAAAACTACCCCGACCCCCAGCCCAGAAAACTACACCAACCCATCCCCCAGCCCAGAAAACTATCCCAGACGCACCCCCAGCCCACAAAACTACCCCAGCCCAAAAAACTACCCCGACCACCCAGCCCACAAAACTACCCCAGCCCAGAAAACTACCCCAACCCACCCCCAGCCCTGAAAACAATCCCGACCCTCTCAGCCCAGAAAACTACCCCGTCCTACCCCCAGCCCAGAAGACTACCCCTGGCCCCCAGCCCAGAAAACTACCCAACCCACCCCAGCCCACAAAACTACCCCAGACCCACACCCATCCCACAAAACTACCCGACCCCCCAGCCCAGAAAACTACCCGACCCCCCCAGCCCAGAAAACTACCCCCGACCCCCAGCCCAGAAAACTACCCTGACGCACCCGAACCCAGAAAACTACCCCGACCCACTCCCAGCCCAGAAAACTACCCCTGACCCACCCCAGCCCACAAAACTACCCCAACCCCCAGCCCACATAACTACCCTGACCCCCAATCCAGAAAACTACCCTGACCCCCAGACCACAAAACTACCCCCAACACCCCAGCCCAGAAAACTAACCCGACCCCAGCACAGGAAACTACCCCAGCCCAGAAAACTACAGCCTAGCCCCTCTTACCTCACTGCGGATCTTTTCCTGTATCCGTCCCCAGCAGCCAGCAGCTGGACCATGCATTGCCTTCACCACGCATATGTGTGGTTAAGGCATACATGGTTAAGGCAAGCGTGGTTTAGATTGCGGTGTAGGAACACTCGTGGCGAAGACCGCGGTGTTTCGACTGTTTCCCCCACAAAAATGGCATCAGAAGGCGCTGTGGTTACCAGAAGCCACGCCAGCATGCAGCAAATTTCGCTCACGCTCCTAAGCGGACAGTAAATCTCTTCACGCTTGCCAGCACAGATCAAAAAACCTCACCCACGCTAATGGAGAAATCATTTTGCCATTCACTGAACGGCAGAATTTAGCAGGAACACAGTGCAGAGTACCTGAATTGCATCAACTTTGCAAGTGGAATTATTGTCTGCCCAGGCCTACTCACCACCAGCCTATGCTAGCCCTCATCCCAGTCAATCCCAGCCCAGGCATCAAGGTAAAAAGTCGACGAGGAAAAGGGGGGACCTGTACCACCTGACACCCCATTCTCAACTGGATCTACCCTTTTGATTCTAGGCCACCTCCCTCAGATTCAGTCTGCGACACCTTGAGAAGCACTTGCATTTTAGAGGAGCACTATTTATTCCTTCTCTTAATCTGGCCTTTACCCAGATCTGGTTGCAAAATATAACATAGTTATGACCTGTGCATTGTGATTTCTGGCAACACTCATGGGTCTATTTAAACTATGTTCTTGTTAGCACTACACTGTCTTGTCGCTCTAAGAAAGCCCGCTTTTGCTTGCTGAATTCTGTAGTCTTGCCAGTTTCTGTTTTTTCTGTTTCTCTTTCGCTCCGCACCCCCTTTCCTCTCTACTTCAACCAACCCCGTGTCATCCAGCTTTCCCTTCTTTACAACAGCACCTTCTGGCGCTCCTTTCATGGTTTTTCTTTCCCTCTTTTCAGCCTCTATTTTTCTCTGTTTATCATCCATGCTGGGCCTCCTCTTTCCTCTACCTCTCCACTCACCATTCACGTGATCCCGCACTCCCGCCTCACTCTCCACCACTTACTAGCTCTGCTCCTCTTTCTTTGCTCTGCTTTACCTTTTTGCAGACTCTGTTTTGTATATGTTTATCTGTTAATTTTTGCAATTCACTATTTGGAAAGCGCAAACATCCACGTACAATTGCGTGTTTAACACATTTTGTGATTCCCAGTGGGTCGCAAATAGACCTACCTCAGTAATAATCATGAGGTAGGTATTGGTTTGCAGCCCATTGGGAATCACAAAAATCACAGGGATGGTGGCCTGTTGGGGTCAGCAGACCACCATGTGTGTGACTGCGTTCCAATAAAGCAATTTTTTTTAAAATGAAGTCCGTTTTCCTTATAGCAAAATGGGATGCGTTTCAAAAAGGAAAATGAAAAGTTTTCCCTTCATTTTTTAAGAGTAGGCAGTAATTGTGGGACCACTGCCTGCTCTTAAAAATATTTTTACAAACATTCTGAAAGAGGAAGGGATCCCCCCAATTGCGAATGGGTTACCAACTACTTGAAGTAGGTGGTAAAATGTCAATGTTTTGCGTCCTAATTTCGATCACAAAACATTCACAGATACCCCTGCGATTCGTATTAGGAAGGGACTTTCTAAGCACGCCCCTTCCTAATAGTGAATCGCAAACCTAATTTGCAATTCGATAATAGGTTACTGAACCGCAAATTGGACCTTAGTACATCAAGAAATGCTTTTTTGTAGCCGCAAATGGCCCACTTTTGTGAATTGGGCCATTTGTGACCTCAGAAAAGCTTTGTACATCTGGACCTTACAATTAAAAAAAAAAAAAACAGCAGCATTAGCAATGTTCCAACAAACCCCTCAAGTGGAAGGTTTACAGAGCTTTGAACTTCTGAAATATCAGCAACTGTTTTTCTAGATCTTGTCAAAGCGAGCAGGCGAGGCATTGACCTCCACAAATATTCAAAAACATTCTTCTAACAACTCCAGCAGCCATTCCAGTCATAACACTGATCAACAACTCTGTGACAAATTTTTTCCAGAAGCTTTGAAAAAGTCATACATACAACCATTATTTTGAAAAACCCTGTACCTTCTAGACCTCAACAATAATAGACCTAGAGCAGATGAACATTTCCAAGACACACTTATAGAAAGAGCAACTTCTGCCCATATGACACAAATCATTGAAGAAAACTCCCTACCTTCTGATTTCTAAACAGGATTCCATCCTGAAAGAATAAATAGTGATCTCCTCTGGGACAACCTTAAAAATACAGAAGACCAGAGTAGTCTTTTGTAAATTGGAAAGCTCCAAGGACACTGGAAACTGCAAAATCTTCAATTACCTCCAGGGTCGTGGGTTAGTAGATGAGATGGAACTATCTCAAGTTGAATTTCTCCAAAACTGAAAAAATGACCTCTGGCAACATTATCACCCTCTCTGTCTATAGCCTTATGACCTTAGACCACCATAAGAAATATCAAAGTAAATAAGAAACATTGGCAGTACCATGGAATCTAATCTCTCCATGAATGCCCAAATGGACAAGATGTACAATTCAAGCTTTCTTACAATGGAAACTGCGTGACACATCTTCCCACACCTAGGATTCCCCCACAAGGTCACAGCAATAATCTCTCTTGTCCTATCAAAACTAGGTTACACCAGTAGCCTACATCATGGCTCACTTTTATCACCCATGAGAAGATTGCAGGTATTTCAGAATTCTTCTCTCCTACTACTACTACATGTAATGTCACAAACCCATATCTTCCCTACCATAAGAGCCTTTCACTGGATACCGTTGGCAGACGATCCACTGTCCAGCTCCTCTGCATCACACACAGGGCAATACATGGCAAACAACCATTTTTTATCAGGAAGACAAATGCATCCAACAAAAAAACCTTGACACCCTGTGTCAAGCTACCAGCATATACCAATAAATAGGGAAAAACATTTTTTGTGCAAGCAGCAAAACTATGGAATTTCTTACCCCCCAAAATATGATTCACCGAGAACCATCTCAGCTTCAGAAGACTAGGTAAGAGCTGGCTCTTTGCTACATGATTACAATACTCACAACATAACAATGTACAGCTGTGAGAAAGTCAGCCTTTTGGCCCTGATCACCCCCATGTTTTGACTGATACCAGTAGTTGCGGTCTCCAATTGTGCCCTGGGCTCGGCTAACCAGACCCAGGGCCACTGCTCTTTTAAAAGGTATATGGTAATTAGGTGTAATTACAATTGGTACTCAAAACCTTCCTATACGCCCCTCGTATATGATAGGGCATGTAGGTTTAGATGCCCAGTAGTGCACTTAAGTGTGCACTGCTGTGGTACCTGCTGTAATTTTAAAAGCCAGCCCTGCCTTGCAGGATGCTTTTAAAATAAAACTATGTCCAATTTCGACTTTGGAAAAAAAGGTACTTCCAAAGTCTTAAGCTATCTTATATTTCCATATAAGTCAATTCTAAGGTCTGCCCTAGGTGTACCAAGGGCAGGGTGTCATGTTAAAATAAACAGTGACATTATACACAATGTTTTATATGCCCTGGTGAGGGAACAACTGGATTCATAGGCTAACATGGGAAGGCTTTATTTAACATTAATAAGGTCTATCTTTTGAACAGAGTGAGCTAAAATATTAATTCAAAGTATCAAATGTATAGTTGCAATGAATTCAACAACTTGCCAAGGTTGGATGTTTTGTAACTATTGTTGGTAAGAAGTTATAGAATTGCTTTTCTAAAGTTATGCTATTCAGCTCTGTAGCAGCCTCTTCTGAATGACCTGCCTTTGACAGGCTGAGCCAAGCTGCCTTGATGAGATGTGAAGTGGCCTGAATTAAGACAAAGGAGATATCTGGTGGTAGTAGATCTGCAGCAGAAGATGCCAGGATATGAAGGGGACTGGGTAGCCAAACTGGTCTTCAAACAGAGAAAAACAGTGAGGACAGGAAACCGGCCCCCTTCCACTTCCTGCACTCCCAACAAGGTAAGAGATCCTGTAATTGAATTAGGAGAGGGGCTGGAAGGAAAGTGTAGGGGAAGGTTAGCCACACCTGTGGGCTGGGTTAAGCCAACAAGGATTTTCTACATTTTTATTTTTGTGGAATAGTGCTCTCTGGGACAAGAAAATGCCACACTTTAGGGGAAGTGGTCATCACAGAGGTTGGCATCCTGCACCCCATTGGTCTGTGGTACACCCCTTCTTGCTAGCACAGAAACCTGAATAAATATGCGAGCACTGTCCAGCAACTCAGATCTCTGCCTGGAAACAAGAAGAAGGACTGCCCTGCAGAACCCCTGGCCTGCACCAAAGAGGATTGCACTCATAAGGACTTCACCTGCTACACACCCTGGGTTTCATAAAAGATGACTTTGCATTGCTTAAAGTTTGAGGAGTGGACTCCCTGAAAGAAATGGGTACAAAAGAGCCTCAAGAAGTCCCCTGCATCAACTCCACCAAGAAGAGCCCAGCAGATCAGCGTCCAGTGAACTCTAAAGGATTTGACCAGGTGCTTTGTGTTAATTGTAGTCCCAACTCTCCAAGGAGCAATGCAGAAATTCTGGAACCTTGGCTGGTCTTGTGGACTCTTCAAGACCTCAAAAGGACAGTCTGTAAGAAGATCCAGAAGTTTGGAATCATTTGGAGAATTTTTGGTAGATAGCTACATAAGTTTACCGACCCGTCGCTAATAGTCAAACTGGCGACATCAATCTGTCCCCTCCCGGAATCACCGAGGCTTTGTGCCGAAGCAAGCCGCCGTTGTTGAACTGCAACCCAGCCTGCTGAGGAGACACGCTCAACGTCATAAGAAAAAGAACCAAAAGAGTGACTACATGCAAAGGTAAAATTTTGACCGGCCGCAACCACCCCATTGTATCCGACCAGCGCTCCATCGTGGTCACACATCTGTCTCCTAAGTCAAGTCTGTCTGCTTGCAGCCAAGTTACCAATGGTTAAGCATGGAATAATTTATTGAGAACTTGACTGGACCGTAGTTGTGATTGTGGTGTTGTTACTAGTTGTAGATACCAACCTGCACCTACTAATAAACCATCTTCCAGCATCATCAATAGTGTGAATAAAACAATAAATAATGGCAAATAAAAAGAAATACATTTACCCCTGCTATGTATACACCTTAGATGTCATTTGTGGCAGCCCAGACCTAGGAGCATTATGAAGGGTTACTCTAGTCACATGGTAAGGAAACCACCTGGTTGCCAAACAGCACAAGACCAAAAACAACAATTGATGGACAGAATGCAGAACAATGTCATACATTCACCCCAGTACAGAGATCTGGGCCTAAATCCATCGTTTTTTTTGCTCACCATGCCATTCCAGTTTGAACCCAGCCATATGCAAATCAGTCTTGACCCTGTGCCCTATGGGAACAGTCCAGCCCGAACTGCCAGGCCAGGTCCTCCCTGGACTGGAAACAAGCATCCTAGGACCGGTTTCGGGGTTTCACCCCTCTTCAGCCAGGATAGCTTGACTCCAGCGGCATGGAGAGCACGGGACCCACGTCTGGGCATACCCGTCCCACTCGGGGTGACAAATGCAAAAACAACAATTGATGGACAGAATGCAGAACAATGTCATACATTCACCCCAGTACAGAGATCTGGGTCTAAATCCATCGTTTTTTTGCTCACCATGCCATTCCAGTTTGAACCCAGCCATATGCAAATCAGTCTTGACCCTGTGCCCTATGGGAACAGTCCAGCCCGAACTGCCAGGCCAGGTCCTCCCTGGACTGGAAACAAGCATCCTAGGACCGGTTTCGGGTTTCACCCCTCTTCAGCCAGGATAGCTTGACTCCAGCGGCATGGAGAGCACGGGACCCACGTCTGGGCATACCCGTCCCACTCGGGGTGACAAATGCAAAAACAACAATTGATGGACAGAATGCAGAACAATGTCATACATTCACCCCAGTACAGAGATCTGGGCCTAAATCCATCGTTTTTTTTGCTCACCATGCCATTCCAGTTTGAACCCAGCCATATGCAAATCAGTCTTGACCCTGTGCCCTATGGGAACAGTCCAGCCCGAACTGCCAGGCCAGGTCCTCCCTGGACTGGAAACAAGCATCCTAGGACTGGGGTGGTGGAGTGAGCTAAAGAATGATGATGGACCCAGATCAGTTGACTGGGGGTGAGTGTTTGATTGGCTCAAACGTTCCGTCCATCATCCCCTTTTGTATCGCTTTGTTTGCCCTAAGTTGGCGGGGGTATGCCCAGACGTGGGTCCCTTGCTCACTTTGCCACTGGATTCAAGCAAGCCTGGCTGATGACGGCTGGAATGCCAGAAACCGGTCCTAGGATGCTTGTTTCCGGTCCAGGGAAGACATGGCTTGGCAGTTCGGGCTGGACTGTTCCCATGAGGCACAGGGTCAGACTGATTTGCATATGGCCATGTCTGAACTGGGGTGGTGGAGTGAGCTAAAGAATGATGATGGATTAAACCCAGATCAGTTGACTGGGGGTGAGTGTTTGATTGGCTCAAACGTTCCGTCCATCATCCCCTTTTGTATCGCTTTGTTTGCCCTAAGTTGGCGGGGTATGCCCAGACGTGGGTCCCTTGCTCACTTTGCCACTGGATTCAAGCAAGCCTGGCTGATGACGGCTGGAATGCCAGAAACCGGTCCTAGGATGCTTGTTTCCGGTCCAGGGAAGACATGGCTTGGCAGTTCGGGCTGGACTGTTCCCATGAGGCACAGGGTCAGACTGATTTGCATATGGCCATGTCTGAACTGGGGTGGTGGAGTGAGCTAAAGAATGATGATGGATTAAACCCAGATCAGTTGACTGGGGGTGAGTGTTTGATTGGCTCAAACGTTCCGTCCATCATCCCCTTTTGTATCGCTTTGTTTGCCCTAAGTTGGCGGGGGTATGCCCAGACGTGGGTCCCTTGCTCACTTTGCCACTGGATTCAAGCAAGCCTGGCTGATGACGGCTGGAATGCCAGAAACCGGTCCTAGGATGCTTGTTTCCGGTCCAGGGAAGACATGGCTTGGCAGTTCGGGCTGGACTGTTCCCATGAGGCACAGGGTCAGACTGATTTGCATATGGCCATGTCTGAACTGGGGTGGTGGAGTGAGCTAAAGAATGATGATGGATTAAACCCAGATCAGTTGACTGGGGGTGAGTGTTTGATTGGCTCAAACGTTCCGTCCATCATCCCCTTTTAAACAGCACAAGACAGCACAACTCACCCAAGCTAAATTCAGTTCACCCACAACTACATATACAATTTGGAACACACTGAATGTGAAGGACCTAGAAACCCAGCATACTTCCAAAACTGACCTGAACACAATAAACTCAGTTCAAAACTCTATAGGTGACTTCATGAAGCATTTGATATTAATAATCTCACCAAAACATCCAATCATATCAAAAGAAAATTAGCCTCCTGGATGAATGCAGATTAAAAAAGATAAAACCACAAATCTGAAGGCTTCAACTCACATGTCTCAAAACAAACAACCCTCAAAACAAAACAAAATCACAGTGATGTAACAGATTAGAAATATCAGCAATCAAAAAAGCTAAAAAAAAAGGTCACTACTGAAGGAGAACCCAGAACGCAAATTGCTTCAATGAAGATTTTTTAAAAATGCGCACAGAATATTGAAATCCAAGATGCACGGAAGAAACTCATCCCATTTCACCGGAATTTTGTCACTCATTGCACAACAGAAGGAGACATGCTGGAATCACATTTGACACATAAACAAACCACCAACAGTCACCATTATCCAACAAACCCCTCCAAGGGGTGGTTAACACAGCCTCTGATCTCTTACTATCACCAACTGATGTTCTGGATCTTGTCAATGTGTGCAGGCTAAAAAGATGACCCCCAGATGTTTTTCCACCACAAATCTTCAAAAACACTCTTCTAACAACTCCAGCAGCCATTCCAGTAATAACACTGACCAGCAACTCTGTAACAACAGGAGTTTTCCCAGAAGACTTTTAAAAGGCATACATATTCCCATTATTAAAGAAAAGAAACCTGGAATTCAATACCTCAACAAAGACCAATAGCAAATGGACCATTCCTAGGCACACTTATGGAAAGAATACCCTTTGCCTGGATGTCAAAAATCATTTTAAAAACAAATCCCTACTTTCCGACTTCCAAACTGGATTATGTCCAGGAAGGGGAACTGAAACAGCCCTAATAAAACACAGTAGACCAGAATGGAGTTGCTGTGCTACTTCTCTTGCGCTTTCAGCTACCTTTAACACAGTTGATCATGACACACTAATCTTAAGACTCAAGTAAGCAGGAATAGAGCGTTCTGTTCTCGCTTGGGTCTCATCTTGCCTCCACAATTGAACAAATGAGATCCATACCCTCCTTTCTCATCCAAACCCTACAGCATAAAAGCAGGAGTCCCTCAAGACTTTATCACCTCACCCTTCCTTTTAACATCTACATGAAATAATTACCTCAACTGATCAATGTTTTTGAACTCACCTGCTATAACTACACAAAAGAGATGCAGATACTTCTTGAACTTTAAAGCCCCGAGAACATTGAAACGTGCAAAATTGAGGAGAGGTGTTTCACTGTTCGATCGCCGGTGGCAGCTCAGCTCAGCATCATGTGACTATGGGCAATAGCTTACTTAATCTCCCTGGCGGCCCCCAGCACATTGAAACCTTAAGGGGCGATATGTTTGCGCTTTACAAGTATGGATTATTATTGTTTTTATTAAAATATTAATTTGCCTTAGGGCTGTTGGACAATGTACTACATGGAGCCACCTCAAAATGAAAGAATCCAAAACTGAAATGCTCACCTGTCGCAACTGAACATTATGACCCTCTCTGTGCCTGGGCTGCCCATGAAGATTAGAAACCTTACAATTACCATGAATTCCACGCTCAATTAATCCACAAGTAGATAAGCTATCAAGATCAAATTTTAAAAGGTTCAATGCATATTTCCTCACTTAAGATTCCTCCACATGGCCCAAGCGATAATATTTCTTGCCCATTCAAAACTAGATTATACTAATGGTCTGTATCATGACTTACGTTTATCACAAATGAGAAGATTGCAGGGATTTCAGAACACTGCTTCCGGACTGTTACTACATGGGAAGCCATAAGTCCATATCTCCCCTGCCTTAAGAGCCTTTCAGTGGTTACTAGTTCCCAGAAGAGTTTATTGCAATTTGTTTTGTATCAGACGTACTTTATTTCCAAGAAACATATTTTTATAGAAATATGACACACATTTCTCATTCAGAGAAAGAAAAGCAAAGATAAGAAGAGACAATTTTAGTAAACTAAAACAACAATTCATGGTTGTATCCTTCCACCACGACTACTTGTAGATTATACAATTTCAACTATATAAACATTAACATTTTCCCTACCCTGTCCCAATACAATGTACAGCCCAAAGACTCACATATATTTAAAACCTTTCACTAATAGTAAAATTGATTAATATAAGAACAGTTCATTCAGCTCCAATAGCATTTTTAAGTGTAAGGTGCGTTTAACCAATAGCAAACTGTACATTTCACCCCAATCATGATTCTAAAGTGCAATATGCATAGCAGCTTTTCACAACCTTCCTATTAGCAGATCTAGTAATCTACTTGACGTCACCTTTCCTTTATGAGTATATTACACCCATACAGACCTGGATCTGAAACCCTATGGTGAAGATAATGCCAGCTGAGTCTTTATGATTTTAAACAAATATTGACCAACGGCGATAGCTACATCTAGGAATCTAAGACTATAAATCAACTCTAGCCCCATTTCCATATTTACCTCTCTTACAGGGGCATTGGCTATTGTTCTTAACATCCTCTGTTTATATCCCTTAATACGCCACCCAGGGTCAGTCCCTACCCTCAAGTGCAAAACTTCATTCCACAAGCACTTGTCTGGAATAATATTTAGGTATGGGAACAAGTCTGTGCCCTCCTGTGAAACTAGGAAAGGAATGGCTGAGCTCTTAATTTTAAGGTAATACACACCCGCTGTCCAACTAGTTTCTATGGCAGTTTGCCTGAGTGTACTCTTTATCTAGTTAATTGAAGCCATTTCTGCTCCTTCTATACACCTCTTTTGAACATCCAAGCTCTTTTGCTTTTTGCATTATTGTCACCAGATTCTTTTTCTCAAAGAAGGTGGTTATTATCTCCGGTAAGATTTTCTCCGACAATTTGTTGCATGGGGGCCCATCTTTAAGAGACAAATTAAAGCACAAGGTTCTGGCATCAGCCAGCACACTCCAGGCTACATTTCTCAACTCCCTCCTTAAAGTTTGGATCATTGCATGTTAAGGGAGATCAAGAAGCAGTTTTTGGGAATTACCTTCTAGCCCTTCCCATGTGACTCGTCTATCGAAAGCCAACACCTCTGCTCCCTATACGACCTATGGAATTAGCCTACTAGAAATAACTTTGCTTAGTGGCTCCAATGTGTGCCTGACAAATTTTCCTTCAAACCTTTTCGCCCCATTCACTACTGAAGACAGAGCAAGCCTCCGAGTAGCCATTTGGTTATGCCACCACAGATCATCCAAAAAGGTTAGCCCTAGATATTTATACTCTCTAACCTGCTCTAATCTTACATTACCAAGAAACCATGCAAATTTCCTTTTCCTCCTAGCGATAAACATTGTTTTTGTCTTATAACATTCATTGTAAGTTTAATTTCACGGCAGTAAGCATTTAGGGCATTTCGTTGCAGCCCGATAGGTGTAAGATCCATCCCCACCAGATCATCTGCGTACATGAGACAACTAATGTGCCTACCTCCAATCTTTGGTGAAAAACTGCGGGTAGCACGCAGTGTATGGGGAAGGTCTGAATTAAACAGACTGAATAGCAGGGGTGCTAAAACGCACCACTGCCACAAGCTGTTCTCCACTGGAAATGTTCTAGTCATGTTCTCAAGTCCGTCAAGATCTATCTGAACTCAATTGCCACTATGAAGCTTCATCACCAGGCCCAACAAGGCCCCAGATATAGTACACTGCTGTAATTTACTCCACAGCGTATCTCTGTTCACCCTGTCGAAAGCTGCTTGGAAGTCAATGAAGCAGCAACAAAGGAAACCTACTGACTCCAATGACTTCCTTGCGACTCCCCCATGTGAGACAGTGATCCACCGTGGAATGCTTCGGCCTAAAACCTCCTTGCTCCCTTTGAATCAAACCAGCCTCAAAAGCCCAGGCCGCTATGTGCTTGAACAAAGTTTGGGCATATAATTTGGATGGTATATCTAAGAGCGAGATCAGACGGTAGTTAGCTGGCTGATCCATTTTGCCCCATTTATGAATGGGTTTCATTATAGCCTCCTTCCAAGACTCTGGAAGGGAGCCCGCCAGCATAACCCATTGGAAAAATCTGCTCAAGATGGACCCCAACTTCATTGGATCTTTTTGGAATATCACCAACGGAAGACCATCTGGGCCTCCTTCCGTAGAGGTTTTCATATTACAGAGTATCTCCGACAGAATTTCTGCCATCTGTGCATTAGCTATCATTTCGATATCAACTTCAGAGCTAGCCTGCATCACTAACCTATTCTCTGTGTTTCCACCTCTATATAAAGAGCAGATAAATGTTAACCAGTCTTCTTCCCTTATTTGAGCCTCTAATGAAGATGATGAAGTGAGGGTTACGGAGTTTACTAACTGCTAGAACTGTTTACTTTCCTTGTCACATATTGTCCCTAACATTGCCTCCCAGTTTAACCTTCATAACTACCTCTCTTTATGAGTGCATAAATTCCGAGGCAGTCATTTCTGTTCTGATATTATCATCATTTGGATTTGACGTCAAGTGGCGGCAATTCCTATTTACCACCCTTCTACCCTCCCGACATTCATCATCAAACCAAGAATATTCCTCTTATCCCATGGACTGTTTCTGAGGTATGGACCCCCTTTCACCAGCTTAAATTGAGCTAGCAATTTCTTCATTAGCCTATGGCAACAATCCAATGCATCTTGGCCTACTTCTAAGGAGAAGGGTTCAAAATCCACTGTAGAAAATGCTTGCAATGCATATTTTGTAATCTGGATGCTGATTCTCTTGTGGTAAGCCACCTTCGAACGGGTTATAACATATGGACGTGGTGAAAGTACCTCTTTAAAATCAAGGCAAAGGGCAACATGATCGCTGGGCCCCATATCCGCAACTCTAAAGCTTTTTTCCCAATGCGACTGGAGGACTGGGACCATTACATAGACAATGGGCAGTTTACTATTACCATACTTAAATGATTTCTCAGCCGAAATATCACCTTGACACGTACCATTTACATTGATCAAATTTAATTCCACTAGAGAATGCAAAACCTTCACATCTCCTTCCCTGGGACTTTCAGAAAAAATACGCTCTAGAGCGCAATTCTTTAATAACCTCATTGAGATCTTCAAAGGCGGATTTTTTGTTACAATCCCCCCTACCACTAACAGGGCATCAGGAAAATCCCTAAACAATTATCTTACAGCTTTGACCAGACATAGCAGCTCGTACTCAGGGAATTGGTGGAATATATACACTTAAACATATTATTTGCTTTAGCCCTCTGTACTGGCAGACAGGTCGATTAAACAAGCAAACAAGCAAACACCCATGAGCAAGTAGTTTGGAGTTTCCTCTCTCTCAAAGCAAACTGAAACCAAGGTGAGTAATCCACCCAGTGATCTCCTACTTGATGAAGCACTAGCATTTTGGGTGATGGCAACAAACCACTCCACTGCAGGGCACTTCAACAGCCAGGTCTCCTGAAGGAACAAGATGGAGTGATTCTTCAAATTATCTCTATGATTTTCAATATCTATAAATGTTTTGCATCCATTAATGCTCCATAGTAGGACTCGAACTTGCTGCGGATGCCCTGTCTCCTAACAATGGATCTCGTCTACCCCTCCTCTTATCCATGGCGGAAAGTAGCTGTCCTGAACATTGCCCTCTGTTGCGCATCGAGTTGCCAGTGGTGGAACCTATTCCGACTCCTCAAATCCTGTGCTCTGTCATTAGTTATGGTAACTATCCTTTCTTGAGAGCTGTCATGTTCCCACTAACTCCTCCCAGCACCTAGTCTCTGCTTCTGCTCAGTAGGCCTGGCAAGATAAATCTGGTTCTGTTTTAGCCCACCATGTTCACTTAGAAAAGGGACAAACTGCATTTTATCATTTTCTTTACCAAGACAATTTGACACCAGGGCTGAATTAGCTGCTTCCACTAAATTCTTTGTTTCATTTGAGGTGAATATAACTCTTCCCCCACAGCCTCCTTGAAGCCAACAAATTCCAGATCCTTTGATGACACATTCCTCAATCTTTTAATATTAGCAAATACCTTTAGCAGTTCCGACTTATTAAGGGGCTGGTTAGCTGCCTGCCTCCTATTCTTTTTAGGTTGCACCTTTATGAATAACACTGGAGGTCTTGTCTGCTCAGGATCTTTTCCAGCATGAACTGCAACAATACTACTAGGTTCAGCTAATGATTTTCTTTTAGCAGATCCTCTTTTGGTAGAACCGGCACTTCAACCTATCATATATGGAGAAAATCTCTCCATGAGACAGCCAATGCATTTTACGTTCCTAATTGGCCTAATGTTGTTACCTTTTTTTCTCACAACAGCCTTGTTTTTCACAGTTATGGGTTTCTTACTTTTCCTTCTCCCATTCCCCATAGACTTTTCCTTGGGATCTAAATCTTTCTTACTCGATTGACTCTCAATAACAGTTTTTCTTCCAATTTTTCAGCTTTTTTCCTTATTGTGGGGAACCCTTAGGCTTGGGGAGTTGGCAGGTTGACTAAGGTGTTGGCTAAGAGGGGCTATACCACATATCTTCAGCCCATTCTTACAATTTCTTCCACACCTCCTTTCCTGGCATCTCTTTCACCACCCAGGCCACATAAAAACACTATACCTAGATAAAACAATTTTTTCTCAAAAACACTTCCCCTTCTCAAAGTTAGGTAGGGACATCTTGAGGCAAAAACTCACCACTTGTGACCTCCTTTAGGGGCATACCTCATCTTGGTGGCAAAATACCCCCTTTGTCCTTTCTCCTAAAGTAACCTCTTTAACTTTATCCTTGACTTGCCAGTAGCTTCAATCAGATTTATCATCTTAACATTCTGGGTGTTATTCAAGACTAGAGCTTTTAGCATTCCCTGGAAAGTTACTTGCATTAGGGAGAGTAGATTCAACATTTTTAATATCTTGGGCAAAGTCAGAAACATTCCCCAGGGAGTTAATCTCATGTTCGTGTTCATGGTTGGCCTGTTTGTTTTCATCAGCCCCTCTCATAAGACTAACAGTGGACTCCTCAAACACTTTCCATTCAGTGATAGAGATACATTCACACTGCAGATTGACTACTGCTTCAATCAGCACTGCACCTACCCACACTCCCTTCGTAGTATTGGGGATGATGAGCGTCTAGGGAATCTTGCCCCAGAAACCCCCCCTTGGGTCTCCTTCAAGTTTGAGAGACTTGACAAGTCAATCCCCCCTAGTTTTGGGCCAATACCTTCAGATAAGGAACTTAGATAATCCGCATCAATCTTCTTACTCCTTAATGGGGTGGTAACATCAAGATTGTCCAATGGATAAACGGCTTCCACCAATTGATTTTCCTCTATTGCACATAGGTGTTGGGTTTCAGAAAAGGGGTAATCGCACCCCCTGACACCACCTTCATTCCCTCCTATGGTGTAGTGCTCAATTTTTCTTTTTTGCTGTAATAATTCCAGTTTAGTTTTTAACATCCATTTCACTTAGACTTTTGACCAAGACGATCTCCTCTGCAGTTTCATTTGGGCCAGGTCTTTAACTTGGGCTTCTAACTTTAAAATGTTTTGCAACAAAATCCAGCAGGAAAGAGGGTAAACCTACAACCAGCCTAAATTGCTTTGTGTGACCCACAAGGCAATTACATGGCAAAGGTCCACTCTTCGTAATACACCCAAAAAAGAAACCTATGTTCTAGACTGGCACCCCATCTCACAATCTCAGCCAATACAGAAAAAAACATGGGTAAAATAACTTTCCCTGTGCAAATAGCTAAACTATAGAATTCCTTAATGCCAAAAATAAGACAACACTCTCAGCTTCAGAAGACTAGTCAACAGCTAGCTGTTACCTACATCATTACAATACTCACAGCATAACTATATGCAACGATATACAACAGTGGTTTGACAAGACATCAAAACAATACATACAATTTTTTTTAAAAAATACATTAATCTCTGCTATGCATTTATATTTATATCTTACACCCAGCAGTGGAAACCTGATAATTGGTGAACATCTTTTCAATAGAATAGTTAAATTTTAAAGCATTTGCAATAAAAGTAGCTAATAAATAAGGCACATTAATAGAATTGTCAAACACACTAGCCCTAGTTATTGACTAGGGATGGGAACTAGAGGCACAGGGCCTAGGGACTAGCCAGCCTCCAACATGAAATGCAAACACAAATGGGGCTGCCTCTAGTTGGGAATTCTACAGGATTTTTAGAGATGCATGTCAAGTGGGGGCATCTCACAAAAAGTGAAGGACTGGCCTCACACACCACCTGGCTGGTGTCATGCTTCATCATAGGCCGTCCTCGCCCTCTAAAAACTTCGTTAGATAGAGGGCGGGCATACACCTGGAGACAGGGATGCACTTCTAAACTAAGTGGGGGCCCGTGAATAGTGAAAAGTGATTTAAAAACCATTACAGTTGTCAAAAAGAATAATTTAATTGAATGGGCAGCTGTATGGTATTAAAAGAAAATGGGCGGTGATATGGGAACTAATTATCCCCTCACCATGCTAGATGTGGTCAACATGTTTCTGCTAAGGGTCCCCGGAGGGTACATAGCATTCATCAGGACCAAATATATTAGAGGGCTCCATCTTTATATATACATAAAGATCACCACTAAAGGAAATGGGGGGTTATCAAAATATAACTCTCCCCACTGGTGTAGTACTCAAAAGAAATGCCCTAGGTCACTATCCTACTTACTCCATGGGAGGTCGAGGGAGGAAGGCCCTACTATGACATCTGTCTTTTTCAGCGCTGAAAAAAAAAAAAACCATTTCCTTTAGTGGTGATCTTTATGTATATATAAAGACGGAGCCCTCTAATATAGTTGGTCCTGACGAATGTTATGTAATGGTTTTTAAATCACTTTTCACTATTCACGGGCCCCCACTTAGTTTAGAAGTGCATCCCTGTCACCAGGTGTATGCCCGCCCTCTATCAAACGAAGTTTTTAGAGGGCGAGGACGGCCTATGATGAAGCATGACACCAGGTGGTGTGTGAGGCCAGTCCTTCACTTTTTGTGAGATGCCCCCACTTGACATGCATCTCTAAAAGTCCTGTAGAATTCCCAACTAGGGGCAGCCCCATTTGTGTTTACATTAATAGAATTGTCATTATTAGGTGATCATGATGTGAAAAAAACATCAGAAAAATTATTGACAAATGATTATTGAAACATTTCGAACATTTAGACCAAACTAGTAGCCAAAGCAATTACAATTGTCTAACCTGTAAAAAATAAATTCATTATCATTAGTTCAAGAAAAACAAAGAGATGAAGCAGAGTGGTCAAACTTATTAGCATGAACTGGAATACAAATGACTCTATTGCAAATAAAAAAAATATTGGGGTTATGTTCACTGCACAGGACGTTTTAAAAAAACTTGAGCTACTTGTCCCAGCAATCAACATAGTATGGAATCTTCAGGTCATCTTCCCATTTGAATTCATCAGTACTTTTGGTCTAGATGAAACAATTGTAATATGTTTTTGTATATAAGAGCAACTTTAGGAAGAGATACATTTCAAATATTATAAATGGTCGCATTTGGTAAATAGAGTCTAAAGTTATAGGAAGCTTTGAAATGTACTGGTGAATAGAATCATATTTTATTGATTTATACTTAGTTAAAAAAGACACAGGTAAATCTAATTTTATTCTGAATTCAAAATTGAGAAACATATAAAATGCATTTCTCCTTCCACCTTTTAAAGTAAAAAGATGTATTGCATATGTTTATAAACTTATTATGTCTATTTAGAAAATTCATAAAACTGTTAAGCGGGAAATTGACCAAAATAACAAAAAATGCAAATAATTTAAACTAGGGTACTTAGGAATATAACAATTAGGCATATGAGTACAATCTTTGAAGATAAAATCATTACATAGAGACGGTTCATAAGCAATCTATCGGGGTATAGATTTCTAATCAAAATTATACATCAAAGCACATGACTGCCTAATTTTAAAGAAAGACTGATATAATTTAAAATTGGGAAATCGTTCAGCACCTTCATGTTTTAGTCTTTTTATTTTGTGTATCACAATGTTGGAAATTGTATATTACACAGAAATTGTGAACATATGGTATTAATGTGTTTAAAATAAAACAAAAAAATAATTTTGAATTCTAAAATTGGAGCATCAAAAAACACTACATAAAATATGAGGCACAATCATCATCTGAATAGTGTCAAGTCTGCCCACAACATGATAGGAATAAGGGAAATCAAATAGCAATCAAATTCTGCATTTTAGATTATAAAGACTGAAAAAGGGATTCATAGATGTAGAGGGATCTGACATACATAAAAAAATGTCATCTGGATATGCCGATAATTTAATTTCTCCTGTTGCATGAGGAAAGCTAGAGATCTTAGGGTTATATCTAATTCTTTTCAGAAAAATGTTCTAAAGTTTACACAAAAAATAAAGGGGAAAGAAGACAATCCTTCTTATTGCCTCTACTTAGATAAAAATAAGGGGTAACAACAATAACAAAAACTCGTGTCATCGGATTAGAATATAATTAATTGACAAAAGAAATGCATTTAGGGCCAAATTTAAACCATTCAAGAGTGATATATTCTTGTCCTCAGATTGCAATATCATAACTTCACACAAAAAAAAAAAAATTAGGGACAAATCTGATGAAAGACTTTCAGCATCAATTGATAATGCACCTTTTGATCTATTTGCTTGATTAATATTATTAGAAAACATTCTTGCATTATACCATAACATAACATATATATTTGTAAAGCACACGTTCACCCAAGGGTATCTTGGCGCTGAATAACAGATGTTTGTTACCCAACGGTACTCATTTTTACCTCCCTCAGAAGGATGAAAGCCTAAGTGGCCCGCAAAGATTTGAACCTGTGACCATAAGGGCGAAGACAGGCCCCTACTGTAGACATGAAACCAACAAAGACCACCATAAAAAGTGGGGAATTGCCACCTGCCATTACAAATCTATAAAATGGAAATATCTCACTTATAAATAAAGGATTTTACATAATGGGCATGGATCGAGTAATCAAGAAATACATCTCATAACGCTGTATGTCCTATTTAAATTTATTGAACATTCATTAAAGAGTTCTATCAAAAGTATGTAATAAATTATTTATAAAACCATATATGTACACATTTTATTTATTCTTTTTTCTTTTTAACTTTTTATCCCCTTTCTTAGTTTTCACTCTCGCACCCTTCAGCACTCATAACCAATCACCAATTGTGGAGAAGTGTGGCTCAATGGTTAGAGCGGCAGACCCTGATGCAGAGATCTGACCCGGGACCAGGGTTCAATTCCCGCCTCGGTGGGTCTTGGGCTCAATTTCCTCGGACCTGATAATTCTCGCCTCGGTGCCTATTCTAATCATGGGTCCCACTCTGCAACTCTGGGCAATAGCTTGCTTAATCTCCACAACGGCCCCAACAGCGCTGGGATGCCTGGCTTCACCTTGGGGGTGCCCAGGAGTGGACATCTCACAGGGAAAAGCCAGGAAGGGTTCCACAGCGGTATGCGTACAGCGCCGGGACACCGCTTCGGGGGTAGCCGTGCGCTTTACAAGTACGAAAATTTCAATTTCAATTTCACAGCTCAACCACAACTCACACTCATTCCATGATCGTGCTCATATAACTGACAAATAAAAAGTCAAACATACATCAACTTAGGTGTATAAACAACTGGAATAGTGGCCAAATATCACATCTACCAAAACTGGATCTATACAGATGAGATTACTTTCATCAACTCTTAATGCAAAACCTTAAGAGTAATATACACTTTATCTCAAATAGTAATCTCTAAATACAATTGCAACATTACGTGAGTTTATCTGAACACTGATGAGATGGTTCCTTCCTGCTTGACCACTCCAAAAGTTTGCATAATCCTGTTGCACCATAAGCCTGTGCCTAACTGTGAACATTTTAGTCCACTAAGCCATAAGACTTAGTCATTTGAGGACATTTCAGGGACCACAGGGTCCATATGCATATGCAGATAATGTAATTTCTCCTGTTGAATGAGGGAAGCTAGAGATCTTAGGGTTGCGTCTAATTCTTTCCAGTAAAAGGTTCTAAACACAAAAAACAAAGGGAAAAGAAGACAGTTGTTCTTATTGCCTCTATATAGATAAAATAGGGGGCAATAACCATTAACAAAAACACTTTCCCTAGGATTAGAAGATATTACCTTCACAAAAGAAATGCATTTAGGTCCAAATTAAAACCATTCAAGAGTTTTACATTCTTGTCCGAGGATTACAACATCATAACTTCACAAAATAAATATATTTAGGGCCAAATCTGATAAAAGACTTTCTCAGCATCAAGCGACAATGCACCAAGTAATCCCTTTACATTCTCGCATTATACCATAAAATAATATACATATTGGTAAATTGCATGTTCACCCAAGGGTATCTTGGCACTGAATAACAGATGTTTATTGTTACCCATCTCAGTGGTACTCATTTTTATCGACCTTAGAAGGATGAAAGGCTGAGTGGATCCGTCATGATTTGAATCTGTGACTATGAGTTCGAATACAGGGCTCTACTGTAGACTTGTTATTCTACTAAGCCACCAGACCCGGCTACCAGCAGTAAGTTTACCTTTCATAAAACCAGACTGGTCACGCTTACTAAGAGAAGATGATTACATTCTAAAAGGTATTCTAGAACTTTTGCATACATTTTACAATTGTTATTAATGAATAATATAGACTTCTAATTTTACAATATCTAGGGTACTTATCGTGTTTTGGTTTGACAATAATTAGGGCATCTAAAAAATGCCACTAGCTTTAGCATTGGAACAAGGGACTATAGAGTTTGAGTAGCTTAAGTGCAAAAAAGGAACTAAATAAAGAGATATGTTGAAGGGAAAAGGTATCAGGTCATTTGAGGCTATTTCAGGGGCCACAGGGTCCTTGGGGCTCTCCCTGTGGCCCCAGCAATTGCTATGTATTGGGTGCCCCGGTTAGACACCGGGATACCCATGGGCAAATAATGGGCAGCACCCAATATGGGTGTTGGCTGGGGAGCCAGTAAGGGCTGCGGGGGCCTTGGTACTCCCTAAGTGACCCCCAACATTTAGCATTTTGAGGGTGTCGCGGATGGGCATTAGGGCACCAACTTTAAAATAATGGCCAGCTCCCGTCGGCAGCCACTTTGGGTGCTGGCAAGGAAGCCAGCAGGGGAAGTGGTCGCCCAAATGTATTATAAAGTTAGGGTGTCCAGGGTGGGACTGGGACACCCAGAAAAACACACTTAAAAAGTAAAAAAATAAAATAGTAAATGAGCAGCAGGTGCCGCTCATTAATTATTCACTGCTAGAAGCAAGGGGGCTCCATAATGCCCTGCAAGGGATTTTTCAATATATATTTCGATCCGGTGATGCCCCGAGATGGGGAACGAGCACCACCAATCATTTTATTTTGTTGTGGAGGGCTGCAGCGAGTTGAGGAGTCCCCCATCAATATTAAAAAAAAGTTCATGATGTGGGTGGCAAGGGTAGCATCAGATCAAACTCCATCAGCAGTGTATAGTGATATTCTAGTCCTAAAGGTGAGACATACATGCGTAGAGTAGCCACAACAATGCACTCCAAGAACAGATAGGCCCGAAATCCTTGAAAGCCCTCTGAAAGACACGTGATTCTTGATACGGAATTCTTGCTTCTTTTTATTCCTTCTTATAATTTTCTTCCAATCATTTCTCTTCTACCCAATACATGTTTTACAGCCTCTTCACCAAGCCTTCCTCCAGGCTAGAAAACACATAAACGTGCCTTATTTACTAACAGGAGTATAGATCAAGTGATCTTCAATTACTAAAAATGCAAAACTTCAACCAGTATAACAACATCCAAAAATCAAAATATTAATATGCTTCATCTGATTTCACTTTTTGATTTTCTAATGTTCTTACATTGGTTGGTGTTCTGCCTTTTTGGTGATAGATCACTTTGCATATACTCATGTTTAGTAAATAGGGCACTTTTGTGTGCCAATCGGTCTGCTTTATAAATGTTAATGTGCTGAAACCTTGATAAACAATTAAATTCAGACAAAAGGATGTCAAAAAAAACAGGGAGCACTTTTCAAGAGCCTCTAGTGGCATCACTTTCTGCTAATTTTAACCACACTTAAGCGATTTTTAAACAAACTATATTCAACATCATGATAAAACATACAAATAGAATAAAATTTCGCATTTCCTTAAGAAACAACAAGATATTCAAAAACTCATCAATCCAGTGACATTACTCATGCAGTTTTTATTCTTCTTCTGTTGTGCAGTGAGTAAATGTGCACATGTAGTCTTCAGTTTCAAACAAATTATAATGTTCCATTTCCCGTGTAGTGTTATACGTCCCAATGCATTTCGGGATGACCCTTCGTCAGGGGAACACTAAAAGTAACAAAAGTGAGTTAAATAACTTAGGGGCCCATTACGATACCCGGCGTAAAAAAATCCGCCAGGCATGGAAGCGGCAAAAATCTGCCCGCACACACCGTCTGAACACCGACCACGCCATTACGATTACACAAACCGAAAACCGCCATCGGCGGAAAAATCACACAAAATACCGCCCGCCATCGTCCGAGTCGGAGTCAAACCGCCCGCCACGGACGGAAACATGCCCGACAACACAAAACCGCCCGCCCTCACGGCCGACACACCGCACGTGAGATTACGATCGCACCGCCATGAGCGCGGGAAAACTACAAATATACCGCCCGCCAGTGCAAACAACGCCAATGAGAATCGACACGGCAGAAGCCATGGCGCCCACGTCCCTGCACAGAAACCATCCGCTCACAAAACCAATCGCACACAACATGGCCAACAAGTCCACACAGCAAGGCACGCACAAATACACAAGCACAGTACACATCCCGAAAACACCCCCCCTGGACAAACAAAAACTACAAAGGCCAGAACCCCAGACACAACACACCTGAAAACAACAGACCATGAGGACACACCCACATAGGTAAGTACAAAAGCAGCACTCCCACAGACCAAAACCCCTTGCAACATTGCAAACCAGAGAGGAGAGGAGAGGACACAGTGACACAGCAAGGACAGCAGCACACCACAGAAACGCACACATCACAACCACCACCACCACCACCACCAAACACCGGCACCACAAACCCCCTGCACATTACACAACACACACCGCACCAGCACCACAAACACCATGGCACCACAAAGAATGCCCAAGTTCACGCCCATTGAGCTGACGGTCATGGTCGACGAGATCATCAAGGTGCACCCACAAATCTATGGGAACATGGTCCAGCACACACCACTAGCCACCAGAAACAGAATGTGGAACCGGATCGTAGACCAGGTCAATGCAGTCGGGACCCTGCCCAGGAACAGAGTCGAAATAAACAAACGGTGGAATGACGTCAAGAGCCTGGTCAAGAAGAAGGAGGGCAAAAACAGAGAGCTGGCTGCCGTCACTGGCGGAGGGAATCCCGCGCTCTTCAAGACCTTCAAAGCGTGGGAGGAGAAGGTGCGAGTCATCATACATCCCGAGATCCTTGCCGGATTAGCAGGGGGAGTGGAGGCTGGTAAGTACAAACTAATGTATACCAGCACACCGCTATGTACTCACATGCACCACCACCATGCCACAGCTCCCAGGGACAAACACCCCCATGTCCAGCACACAATACACAACACATCACACACACATGCAACAGACACCACCACACACAGCCCAAACAGAACAACTGTAAGATGCGTGGGGACATGTGTACACTCAGCCAGCCACGTAACCACCAACAGGTCCCCAAATATGCCAGAAGCGCCACAACGAGCACCCACCACACCCATGTGTCCGCCACAGCTGCACTAACCGACAAGTAACAGGTAAGTGGCAGGAACACAAAGTGCAGTGGGTGGGAGGGTGGACAGCCCAAGTACAACACACACCAAGCCCCTAGTCCCACAGCACAGCAAGGAGGAGCATCCCCCACACCCCACAGCCACGTGTCAGCCACCGCAGTGCACAACGACAGCCGAAAGGCAGACATCACGGTCCACAGCAATCGGTGTCAGTGGGTGTCCAGCCACCCCCACGACCCACAACACCCCCCCACCCCCACAGACCTGCAACATGGAGCACCCCCCGCTTAGAACCATGTGGCATCCAGTACAGTGCACGCCCGAACAACCTGCAGGTGGGAAACTGGACAGGGCTGGATTACTGGAGGCATGAGGACCGGAACACGACCAACACATGGGACATGTCACGTAGCAGACGAACACGCAGCACCGCCCACCATCACGAACAAGTGAACAATGTGCACACGGACATGAACAACAGACTCACACCCCACATGACCCATCACAGACATAGCAACACCCAAGGAGCCACGTCTGCATGCACAAGCCACACTGAATATAGTACCACACGGCAGCCACTGCGCAACTCATCACACACAACCGAAACACCATTGAAGTCCTGTCCATGTAGCCCCTACTGCCTGTCAACCACACACCCCACAACTACGCCTATGTAAGACAAACAACACTAGACGCAACAGAGCGGAACAACATAAATGCACACGAACACCACTGAACCCATCAAACACACAGACACACCATGCACATACAACATACCATCCATCCCATCCGTCAGCCCCAGTCTCATGAAAGGCATGTCATCCGCACAGCTGACACACATACAGCAGTCACGCTAAGATACATGCCCATGACCAACCATGTGCCAGAAGTCAATGAAGCGCACGACACACTGTGAGCAACAACACACAACATGGGCCACACCCCCCGAGCACTGCAGTGATGCACATGGCACAGGGCAGCACGCACACCAAGGAGATGGGACAACTGCAATACGTTGGCTGGCACACAACCATCACTCACTCATAACGATGCGTCCAATGCCATGTCCAGTAATCACAACAGACAGCAAATATGCAGGCCATGTCAAGCATGCACACACCTCAAACCATGCACTGTCATGCTGCCACAACACATGTCACGTTCGGCACCCATGGCTAACAGCATGTACCCCAAAAGCATATTCCCTCCCAAATGTGAATCTGGGGCATGGCCCCCATGTTGCCATATGCGTTCCTAAGCGTTCCATTTGAACCCCAAAAGCATATTCCCTCCCAAATGCGAATCTGGGGCATGGCCCCCATGTTGCCATATGCGTTCCTAAGCGTCCCATCTGAACACCAAAAGCAAAGTACAAACCAGACCCAGGATGGGCCAGGAGCCCGCATACACCAGAGTCACAATAAGTAGGGGCACAGCAACACACCCATCGGCATGGCCAATCCGTCCCATGCCACATGTGCACAGCACACAGTCCCATTGCCAAGCACACACAACTACAAATGCTACAGCCACACACACGCCTCCGGGAAACCCATGTACGAGATTGCACGAACTGTTAATGTCAGACGACAAATACATACTTCGCCAGGTGCAACACAATAACAAATCTCATTCTCTCCACAGGTGACGAACTGCTGGATGCTGGGGATGGAGACAGCAGCCAGCACAGCCAGCCTACAAGCCCCCAACGAGGACACACGGATGTGGAGGATCTGTCCTCCTCTTCGGACACGGACCACCAAGCAGGCCCATCTGGTGTGGCAGGGCCCAGCCGCTCCCCAGGACCCCTCCTACCCACCAACCCATCATCCAGGGCTGCTGAACATTCCCAGCCCCCTGCTGCCACTGTCGTTGTGGCCACACCCACGGTCATTGCGGCCACACCCACGGTCATTGCGGCCACTACCACTGCCGCAACCGCCACCATCGCCGCACCGACCACCACCGCCGCCACCACCACCACGTCTTCGCTGGCACCAGCCCCAGCGCAGGTGGTGGCCCGGCCGACTGGATCCACCCTGGGAGCCACAGCGAGGACCGTGGTGAGCAATGTGGCTAGTGGGCAGGGCCGGTGGCAGCAGGACTGGTAGGAGGAGCAGGGTCAGGGAAACGCCAGCCTCCCCTGGGAGCCATGCACTGCCTCAAATGGCCAGAGTCCTTGGGGCCTATGAAGAGGCCCAAGGACAATGGGCCAGGTCAGCTACAGACACGCGTGAGGTGCTGGGGGTGCTGAGGTCCATGGACGCCCGTATGGGCCAACTCGTGGACCTCATGGGCCAGCTGGTGGTGGCGGTGAGGTCACAGCCAGGGACAGCAGCTCCCCTCCGCCACCACCTGCCGGGGCGCAGGGTCGAGCAGCAGTGTCCAGTTCCCCTGCGTCCACAGCCAGTGAGCACACCTCAACCACCAGCATGTCGCAAGCAGGCACCCCCTCGCAAACGTGGAAGGGGCCGTCCGAAGTGGAAACAGATCTCCCGGGAGGACTTCGCACGCTCCAGACGCAAGTGAGGCAGCCAGCCAGCCTTCCTTGACCACCCACTGCATTGACTTGGACTACGATCCCACTCCACACAGCCATCTGGATGGCATGTGTGTGTTGGACTATGGACATAGAACCAGTGGGTACACCCTGAGCATCACGCAGCCATGACCGACGGCTCATTGTCACTGCACGCACCACTTTTGTCATCACCTTACACACAATCACATGTCACAGTTTGAAATAAATGCACCTCTTACACAAACTGCTGTTTGTGCCCTGTGTTTTATTTGTACGGAATACAACGGCCACCTTGGGCGGAAAGGCACCTGATGCGTGGCATGGCAATGGAATCCGGAGGGCCTGTAGGGACCTAGGGGTGGGAGACAGAACAGGAGCACATTCAATGAGTCTGTCACACACCCATCACACAGCACATGTCAACAACTACAAGCAATGTACACACATCGCACAGAGCAATAGGGCACAATGCCACAGCCACCAACAGTGGCATACTACCCTGGCCATGGAGCGTTGACACACAGCACGCAGTGAACAAACGGCCACCCTGACACAGCACACACACACCTGCACAGATACAGCCACATCAGCCGTCGTACATGGACACTCACCGTCAAGTGAAGTAGCGGGCGATGAGCTGCTGCCGCACATTCCCAGCTTCCTCCTCTCCGCTGTCCACCTCACTCGAGCTGTCCTGGTCTGCGGGCTGGGGCCCTGGTTGATCTCCGTCATCCACGATGAGGGGATCTGCTTCCGAATGGCCAGATTGTGCAGCATGCAGCACGCCACCACTATCTGGCACACCTTCTGTGGGGAGTACGCCAGCGCACTCCCGGTGCGGTCCAGGCACCTGAACCTGGACTTGAGGAGGCCAAAGGTACGCTCGACCACACGTCTGGTCCTCCCATGTGCCTCATTGTAGCGATCGTCTGCTGGGGTGCGAGGATTCCTCAATGGACTGAGCAGCCATGCCCCATTCGGGTACGCAGAGTCACCTGGGTGTGAGGGACACAGAGAACCGTTGCTATTCCAACTGGACAGGGGACAGCATCGCACAACCAGCACGCTACACCACTCCACATACTCACCGACAATACAGCCACGATCCTGTTGCAGATTGGACATCAGTCGTGGCAAGATGCTGTTGCGCATTATGTGTGCGTCATGGGCCGAGCCTGGGAACTTTGCACACACGTGGGTGATCACCATGTCCGCAAGGCACACCACTTGCACATTCAGGGAGTGCGTGTGCTTCCTGTTGCGGTACAGGTGCTCAGTGGCCTGTGGTGGAACAAGGCCAACATGTGTGCAGTCAATGGCTCCAACGACGTGTGGGATTCTGCCAAGGGCATAGAATGCACCCTTCACTGCCGCCAATTCACGAGCCCTGGGTAAGCGGATGTACCTGTTTCGGCACAGCATCATGGCTGCCAGTACATCCCTCAGCACCTTGCTGAACATGGGCTGGGACATCCCTCCTCCACTGCCCACTGTGTGCTGGAATGACCCAGTGGTGAAGAAATGCATGGCGGCCATCACCTTAGTCGTGGGGGTGACAGCAGTCGGATACACCCTGCGGGGACGGAGATGGGGTTCTAACATGGCACACAGTCGATGCAGGGTTGGCCTGTCCAGCCGAAACTTCCTAATAACCTCTGTATCGTCCATGTCCGCCAGCAATTGGTATGGGCGGTCAATGTTCGGTCTCCGCCTAGGGAAAATGGCAGAGGACACATGTCAAAGCAACACAACACATAGCAATTTCGCATACACATCACTGACATGACTGAGCAAGCACATGAGCCACAGCCCAGCTGTCAAGCTGGGACGGCAAGGCCACAATACACTTACACAGGTCTCCCAACAATGGCAATGGCTAGTGATACAAACCACTGCCATGTGCATGCACATGGGGATCTAGGCCCCAATGACTTGCGGGGCGTGCTGATGGGGACTGACTGCATATTCGTCAAGCGGCAACGCCACGGCAACATGAATGTCTGCTGAGCATGGAACTGCTTCCGAGGCTGGATGAGTATGGCACACGACGATGACGATGTGGGCACAGGCTGAGCGGCCAAAACAAGTGGGACCGGTGGCACGAGGGGA
>CAWUFW010023852.1:0-68745 GCA_963921515.1 Calotriton arnoldi | reverse complement strand
CACTCATAATCCTTCCTGGGGGGACAAAGGTGTGGTTCTCTAGATCCTCATCTTCATCTTCCCCAGAAGGGATTGGGTTTTCCAGGTCAGGGTCATTGTCACCCTCCTGGTCAGTTTCAGAGGGGGGCTGGGGGTAGTAGTACCCCTGGCCCCTTCCTCATCTGCTGGCCCACCCTCTGCTCCTACCCCTTCAGTCTCTGAGGACTTACTAAGATCATAAGCCACCAACAACTCCTGGAGGTGTTGGGTGGTGGGACTTTGGCCTGTCCTTAATTTCCTCACGTTACACAAAGCTCTCAGTTCCAAGAATGGGAGTGTGTCATACTTGGAGGGGAAGCTCAATGGCTTCCTGCAGGGCATCTTTGGATCCTGCTTTTAAAGACATTACTAGTGTGGTGTGGTGTATGCACTACCTACTCTAGTGTGGCCTACTAAACTCTCTTGAGTTGTAGAAAGGGTTGTGCTATCCCTTAACACACAACTCTAAGTTCAGTAGAACTTACTGATATTCTAAGCTTAAATTATATGTACCTTAGGTACCTTTAGTGGTTTTCAGTTGATCAATTCAATTGAGATTATCTGGTAAAACAATAGCAAGCTGGAATCCCACACGCTGCACACCAATGTGAGAAGTTGGCCTGGCATATGCTGTCCACTAATTATAGTGGGCACCGTGCACCAGTCCAAATCGACTCTTATGGTAGGTAGGTTAAAGACAACCTTATTGAAAGCTATCCTAGTGGTAGCTATGGAGAGCAGCCTTCAGGCTAAGTCTTGAAGGAATGTAAAGCAGCTTGTTTTACCAGTCTATAATCTCTTGAGTGACCAAATGAAAGAGCACCACACCAGGTATATATTCAAAATATATGTATTTATTACTAAACACACCCCTCTAGTCTCTTTATGAGGCTAGAGTTCAAAGTACATAGGTTATAAGATCTTAAATCACAGTAATAGCACAAATACACGTTTGGGCCCTAGGGGCGTACCAAACCATATACCAATAAAGTGGTATGCGAACCACGACTGAACTAGACACTAGGCCTAGAGCCTCTAGAAGTGCTTGGACCACAAGGAACCACCCAAGGTAGTGACACAGGGGACCCACGGGAGACGCGTGCAGTGTAAATACACAACCGCGATACGCCATTAACTTCTATGGAGAAAGTCGGGATCGGGAAAATAGAGGAAAGGGACACTTAGAAGAGGACTAGGACAAAACCCTTTGAGATCTAGGACTTTGAAGAGTCTCTACCCACGGGAGCACCAGAGTACTCGTGTTACCTCACCCAGGGAAGCCGGGTGCATAGGTGCCTTTCGGGGTCGGGTTTCGTCGTCGGTTCTTATGGCGATCTGCTGCAAAGTGCTGCTGGCGACCAGGAGAAAAGTGTCCGGGTGGATCCAAGAGTGGATCGGAGTTCTGAAGAACCTGAAAGCAGAGGGGACAGAGTCTGGGTCACTAGCCAGTGACCAGGGAGGCGATGGACAGATGCCCACCGATGTTGAGTGCTTCAGATTCGATGACGGTCATCTTGACTCTTCAGCCACGAGGTCCGGGAGGCGTTGTCGGCAACCAGGAGCAGGATTCGGGCTGTTGCTCGATGTCTGTCGAGTGCAGAGGTGTCGGCGACCAGATTGGACCCAACAAGCCTTGGCAACGGCAAGTCTCGAGTAAGATGTAGATCGTCGATGATGCAGACCAGCAAGGTCTGGGGAACTCACCCAGCGAGGGTAAGTGAGGGCAGGCCTGGAGCAACCAGACTGCCAAGTAAAGAAAAGATTGGCCTTCGTTAAGGGCTACTAGCCAACGGGCTAGCGACCGCGAAGGAGCCTCATGACGCCGCACGTGGAGCTGGCTTACAGGACACTCGTGGAGTGGGGGCCAAGGATCTTCGGTGCAGGTGGTGCTGGAGGCTAGGGCTACTCGGAGCCCAAAGCACGACTTCTTGGGAGACCCAGAAGATGGTGCACTTGCAAATGTGCTCGGTGTCCAGGGGTCACGGTCTCAAGTCACCCACGATAGCCACGGGCCTCAGCTTTGCTGGGGACTCAGGGTAGCCTCGGGAAGTCTGAGAATCCACCTCTGGTGATGCGATGACTTCGGCGTCCGACGGGAGCTTCAGTGATGCGAACCGGACAGATGCTTCTTTGGTGCCTGCCAAGCAGGGAGTCACTCCTTGACCCCAAGGGAGATTCTTCAGTCCTCTAATCTTGTCGTAGAGCGTCGAAGGACCAGGATTCCGTGTCAGAGTTTCGTCCAGGTATAATCTAAAGTCCTAAGGACTGGGTTCCTACCTTTATTCTAAAAATAGGGGATGGACTACTCTGTGGCCCCACCTATGGGTGGGTCAGGGCAGAGGGGTGGCTACACCCCTTTCCCTTTGTCCAGTTCGTGCCAAAGCAGGGGCTGCAAGCCCCTGATCCGGTTTGAACTGGGGTATGCACAGGGACACCAAATGTGCCCCCAGTGCAGGACTTCAAAGCACCCGAAAGTGCTCCCGCCCAGCCCCAATACACATTGTCCTGTCTGGGGAGGTGGTCACACCTCCCTGGGACAGGAAACCTATTGTCCAGGCCTCCCCTGCCGGAGTTTCGTCCAGCAGCAGGAGGCCAGACTCGTGTCTGTGGCAGCAGCATCCATTTTGTGATGCCAGGCTCTGGAAAGAAGTTACCGGACTCGTCAGAGTTAACATGCCTTTCCCTCTAGAAGGGTGGAATGCTACCCCCGCCGCCAGGATTGGCGGGGGGTAGTATTCCAAGATGTTTGACACCAAACATGACATGTTTAGGTGCAGCCAGTCCATAGTTAGCATTTTACCGCGAGGATATAATGCGTTTAAGAGTATATGGTCAGGCTGCACTACAAACAGCATCAGAGATGGTCTCCGAACGCTGCAGAGGGGCCCCGCTCATGCAGGGGCACCCTCTCACATAGGAACCAGGCACTCTGCCTTTAGGATTGATAAGGCCTGCCTTAGGAGTGACTTATAGGTTTATATGTGTGTAGGCATTTTAGTGATATAGGTAACCTATACCACAGCAAGGGGTGCATGCACCACCTTACCCAGGCTGCAGTAGCAGACCTGTGGTGCCAGTTTGGATGGCCTACCAGGGGTGGCATAATACATGCTGCAGCCCCTGGCAGGCCTCTGAGGTACCTATGCCCTTGGTACATAGTATACCATATACTAGGGACTTACAAGGGCACTCCAGATCCCAATCAGTGATGTGCCTAAGGCACATGGAGACCCTTTTAAAGAGGAAACAGCTAGGCTGGGGTTCTGAATAGCAGGGCCCCAGCCAGACTAATGTCGAAAACCAGTGAAGTATCAGCAAAAAGTGGGGGTACCCCTGTGAAGCAGATCCTACTCTCCTACAGGGGCTACACAGCCTCCCTTCCCTAAGAAAAAAATATTTCATAAAAAAATAAAAACTCCGACAAGTCACCAGAGGCCACGCCCCCTTCACCACCACTCTGCAAATTCGCCTATAGGTGCAATGGTGGTTGGGGAATGAATTCCCCTTGAATGCTGAGGGTCTTTGAGGGCCAACAAGCCCTCTTGTTACTTCCAGTAAGTCCCAGAGAGCAGGATTGATGAAAGGACTTGAAGGCCACGCCCCCTTTTTTCACCACTCTGCAAACGTGCCTCCTGGTGCGCTTCTGGTTGGGGAATGAATTCCATTTTACTCCTGAGGGCTTCAGGACTAAAATGGACTACTTCCCCCAACCAGTAGTGCGTCACGAGGCGGTTTGCAGAGTGGTGGAGAAAGGGGTCGTGGCCTCTGACAACCTCTCAGCAATCCAACTGTGTGGGTGTTACTGGAGGTCAGAGATGGGGTAGTTGACCACCAAGGACCCTCAAGAGCCAAGGGGACTTGATCCCCCAACTAGTAGTGCGCTAGGAGGTGCGTTTGCAGAGTGGAGGAGAAAGGGGGCTGGCCACTGAACATCTCTCAGCAAACCCACTGTGTGGAACTTACTGAAGTTAACAGGAGGGGTAGTTGGCCCCCAAGGATCCTCTGGAGCCAAGGAGACTTCATCCTCTTAATAGTAGTGCGCCAGGAGCCACGTTTGCACAGTGGTGGAGAAAGGGGGCCTGGCGTCCAACAACCTCACAGCAATCCTGTTGTGTGGTACTTACTGGAGGTACCAGGAGGGGTAGTTGGCCCCCAAGGACGTCCTTGAGGGCCAGCTGCCCCTCCTGTTACCTCCAGTAAGTCCCACACAGTGGGATTGCTAAGACGTCTTTGGAGGTCATGACCCCTTTCTCCACCACTCTGTTAACACCGCTCCGCTAGTGGTGCACTACTGGTTGGGGAATGAAGTCCACTTTACTCCTGAGGGACCTTAGGAGCCAAGAAGCCCTCCTGCTACCTCCTGTAAGTCCCACACAGCGGTATTCCTGAGAGCTGGTCGGAGGCCCACCCCCCTTCCTCCACCACTCTGCAAACGCGATTACTAGTTAAAAAAACATAGAAATTCAATTAAAAAACCAAGGTTATAGGGACGTTATAGTTAAGAATTAGCTTTTAAAAAACCTTAGAAATTCACTGAAAAAACCAAAGGTTACAGGGACGTTATAGTTAGGCTTATGTTTCACTCATACAAAACCAGAGAAATTCAGCAGTTATAGTTAGCTGAGCTAACTATAACTTGCGCACCCGCAATGCATTGCTTATGACCTCACATATTACATCACTCATGACATGGTCAGTGACATCACTGAAGACATCACTGATGACATCTCAAATTACATCACTGATGACATCATCCACAGAATCTCTGATGTACCTACTCACACCCCAATATAACCTTTCATACACCCAACACCAACTTCTACACTAGCATTCTCAAAATCATTGACACACCTATACCAGTATTTATACACCCACTCACTGATTCATAGGTCTACACACACATCCACTCTGTTACCCATACAGCCACTCATACACCAACTCACTCACTATTACAGCCACTAATATATCCACTCATACAGCCATACAGTCACTCATACACAGTCAGTCACTCATAGAGCTACTCACACACCTACTCACTCACCTATATAGTCAATCACACAGTCATTTACTCACCTATACATTAATACACACACCCACTCATTTATTCATACAGATACTAACACATACTCACTCATCTATACAGTCACTGACACAAGCACACACTCACCCATACAGCCACTCTTGCAATCACCCAGTCACACATACAGTTACTCATATACTCCAACACTCACCTATGCTGCCTTTCACATATACAGTTACTTGCCCATATACCACTGATACATCCATTCACTCACCGACACAGCCATACACACACTCACTCACCTATACAGCCACTTACACACACACTCACTAACCCATGGAGCCACTGATCCATACAGGCAGTTACACACACCCTCACCCAGGCACACAGACATAGAGACACCCATACACGTACTCAGACAACCAATCACTCACCCATACAGAAACTCACATACCCTCTCAGACACCTATACAACCACTTAGACACCAACTGGCAGACAGATACAGACATTCACACAAGTCACTCACCCATACATTCAATGAGACACTTATTTATTCACTTATACATTTACTCACGCGCCCACTGAATCATCCAATCAGGCACTGATACACCCACTGATTCACCAATACACCCTGGTATGTATGTTTAACACTCATAAACATTTTAAAAAACACAGTCACTGGATGATGTCATCAGTGATGCCATCAGTGTTGTCATTTGAGTTGTCATCAGTGATGTCATTGACCATGTCATGAGTGATGTAATATGTGAGGTCATAAGCAGTGTATTGAGGGGGCGTGAGTCAGCTAACTATAACTGCTGAATTTCTCTGGTTTTGTACGAGTGAAACATGAGCCTAACTATAACGTCCCTGTAACCTTTGATTTTTTCAGTGAATATATATACATATATTCACTGAAAAAACATTAGGTTTCAGGGACATTATAGTTAGTTGGACATTTCACTCATACAAAACCAGAGAAATTCAGCCGTTATAGTTAGTAGAGCTAACTATAACTCGCGCACCCGCAATGCACTGCTGATGACGTCACATATTACATCACTCATGACATGGTCAGTGACATCACTGATGATGACATCTCAAATGACATCACTGATGACATCATCCAGTAAATGTGTGTTTCTTTAAAGTTTAAATATGTTTATATATATATATATATATATGCCAAGGTGTATTGAAGAATGAGTGGGTGTATAAGTGTCTGAATCGATGATTTAGTAGGTGCGTGACTGATTGTATAAGTGACTGATTAAGCATATCTTACTGAATGCATGGGTTAGTGAGTAAACTGTGTAAATGTCTGTATCAGTCTGTTAGTTGGTGTATAAGCAGCTGCATGGGTTGGTGAGTAGCTACATGACTGTCTATATGAGTTATTGATTGGTTGTCTGAGTATCTGTATGGGTGCCTGAGTGTCTTTGTGAGTGGGTGGGGGTGGATGACTCTGTGCATAGATGTGTGAGTGGGTGATTCACTGGATGTATGGGTTCAAGAGTGTATCTGTGAAGGGCTGTATGGGTGGATGAGTATGTGTATGGGTGTGTTGGTGAGTGAATGGATGTCCCAGTGGTATATGTGTGAGTAACTACATATGTGAAAGGCAGTATATGTGAGTGTTGGAGTATATAAATGACTATACGTGAGAGTGAGTGATTGTGAGAGTGTCTGTATGGATGAGTGTGTGCTTGTATCAGTGGTTGTATTAGAGAGTAAGTATGTGTTAGTATTTGTATAAATAAGTGAGGTGGTCTGTGTATAACTGTATAGGTGAGTAAATGGGAGTGATTGATTCTTTGCATGACTGAGTAGGTGTGTGAGTAAGTCTATGGATGAGTGGCGGTGTGTGAGTGTATGTATAGGTGCATGAGTGCATATGATAGTGCTGTATTGATGAGTGACTGCATGTATGAGTTACTGTATGGGTCAATGAGTAGATGTGTGTGTCTGTGTAGACCTAGGAATCACTGAGCGGGTATGTACTAACTGCTATTGGTCTGTCTATGCTTTCGATATTGGTAGTCTGTATTTTAGAGTGGGTGTATAAAAGGTTTTATTAGGGTGTGAGGAGGTGCATCAGATTATCACATTGATGATGTCATCAGTGATGTCATTTGAGATGTCATCAGTGATGTCACTGACCATGTCCTGAGTGATGTAATATGTGACGTCAACAGCAGTGCATTGCGGGTGCGCGAGTTATAGTTAGCTCTACTAACTATAACGGCCGAATTTCTCTGGTTTTGTATGAGTGAAATGTCCAACTAACTATAACGTCCCTGAAACCTATGGTTTTTTCAGTGAATTTCTAAGGTTTTTTAAATGCTAATTTCTAACTATAACGTGCCTGAAACCTATGGTTTTTTCAGTGAATTTCAAAGGTTTTTTAAATGCTAATTTCTAACTATAACGTCCCTGAAACCTATGTTTTTTTAAGTGAATATATATATATATATATACGCACAAAGTCAGAGATAAACATTTTAAGAAAACGACTTTGCTCTGCAAAGAAAGCTAGTTGGACAAATGAAGGTGGGCAGGCGGCCTACTGGGCCAGCGCGAGTACCGCACAGCGCTGCATGGAAGTACTCTAGACGCTCCCACCTGAAGGAAGCAAGGCGCTATAGGAGCTCGGCTGCAGCAAGCCCACAAGTAGGAAAGAAAGGATGACAACTGACTGTTAAAAAGTCCCTAAACGCTCTTTGTGCGCATGAAATCGGTGTCATTGGTTAAACCGCTCATAATAAAACCCTTCTGAAGGAGTCAAGGGGTGCACAAAGGTGCGTACCAAGGGGGCGTCTGAGGTGCCACCGTCCTGCCTCATGGCACAGACAGCGCGGAGAGGACCCTGCCCAGGTCTCGGGCTGCCTCCTGGCCGGCAGCACGGGCTGGGAGTCTCTGACAGTTCTGGCTTGTGTCAGCAGAGTTCACAAGAGGACCAGTAATGGCCCCTCTCTGAGCCTCCAGGCGGTGTGCCCAAGTGCCTTTTGTGCACTTTGTGTGTCTTTGGTAGTTCGTGCCTGGTTTGTCACACAATCGGAGTGAGAATTGATTTGTATCGAAGCCTCGGAGTGCTTATGAAATGTGCGGGTGGCTTTTTATTCTTTTTTATAACCATTTCCATTTGAATAGCACACAATGGAATATTTGGTTGGCATTGTAGCGCGCATTTTTTTAAAACTACTTTGGAATTGTGAACCACTTTGTGTACAATATAAATGCGAGCTCCGAGGCGATATTTAACTCCCTGCCCGAAATAAAAGGATTTTTTACCTGTAGGAAACAAGCGCGCCGTGCTGCACTAATGCGCTTCATTGCAGGAGCCCGGGGTTAAAGAGCTGAAAAGGCTTTACAGCTCTGCGGATGTGCTTTATATTTGTTATTAAGGTCTCGGCTCTTTGGGCATCGCTCGCTGCCAGAGGCGGTGTGTTTGATAAAGAAGCACAAAGCACGTGCGCCAGACCTGTCCTTATCAATGAACTCCCGGTGTTGTGAGGGTCGGCGGCCCGGGGCACCCGCCCCGGCTTTAATCTCACGCAGACACGGCTGCCCATTAGCGCGGTGGCAGCAGAACCCAGCCCGAGGGGACAGGTTGACTGAAGCAAGGAGGATGGAGGGGCTCCAGGGACCGGCCCCCAGCTGGGCTTACCTTCTCCGGTCTTGGCTCTAATCCCAGGACCGGCGCAGGGGCTGTGGGGTATGTCAGTGTAATCCGCAGCTCCTGCTCTGTCTACCGATCACTAGCGCTGTAGTATCAGAAGGCAGAATTGATCAAACGCCGGCCCCCTCCCCGCTCTGTCAGATCTCTGTGTCAGACACTCATTTATTTTGAAAGCTCCGGGGAGGTGGCGGTACCCGGGGCTGCGGGGGTTAATACACATTGCCCCCGGGACCTGGCCCACCCAGGGGCCTCATTAAAATGAAGAGCGGGAGTCCGCGCTTCATTTTTTAAAAAAATTTCAGCGGGATTCGTGACCCCAACGCAAATTCTGCCGTTTTAAAAAAACAATAAATGCTTTTTTTGGCCCTGGGGGTCCGTGTGGGACCCCCTGAGCAGGCCTAGGGGGTCAGGGTGTTTCTACCCTGCCCCCTTTTCTTCTTTTTTAACCTCTTTTTCACTGTTTTCTTGTGACTCGGTTCTACTGAGTCACAAGATGGCTGCCAACACTTCCTGGTTTGGAGTGTATGCAGCCAATCAGAGTGAAGCTCGTGCCCGGGAGGGTTCGCAAACCCTCCTCGGTGCTCAGATATCGAAACTTTTTCTTTTTCTGATTTCTCTGAAACTACTGAACCGATTTACACCATTTAACAAAAAGGGCTCTTTCTGAACCAAGACCTACCTTTTTGCCAAATTTGGTGTAATTCCATTCAGCAGTTCGGGCTGTAGCTTTGTCTAAAGTTTCCTATGGAAATTTACATGGGGAAAATGCGTTTTGGGACCCCCCTTTTTTCTTGGCCCCCGCTTGACGAATCACCCCGAAACTTTCAAGACAGGAGCTGACCGGAGCGCCCCACTAGTATTGAAAAAGTGGTGAAGATTCGTCAAACAACGCCAAAGTTATTGGGAAAACAAAAAACGCTTTTTGAATAGAAACGAGGTCCTAACTATAACTACCTGCTGGCGACCGCCAGTAGGTAATATATTTATCCTCATCAACACACGTGAAGCACTCGTGCATCCAAAACGCCTGGGGTGCTCGTAAACATCCGCACCCGGGTGTGTTCAATGGCAGACACGTACCGTACCTGATTCAAACTACAGACCGGCACTCCGAGCGGTGTTGAATTCTTATTTAATTAATAGTTCGCACAGCGCTAAATACAGCGTCAAACGTGTTTCAACTTTGACAGCCTTTGTCAATATATATATATTACTTACCGGCCGTCGCCAGTAGGTAGTTATAGTTAGGACCAAAGTTTCCATAGGAGAAGCGTTTTTATTTTGCCAATACCTTTGGCACCGCTTGACGAATCTTCACAAAATTTTCAAAAAAGTCCCCTTTTTGGTTCAACTGCTGTGTTGAAAGTCACGGGGTGATCGGTCAAGTGGGGGCCGAAAAAAAGGGGGTCCCAAAACGTATTTTCCCCATGTAAAGTCTGGGGGGAATTTTCTTTTTTGAAGACAACTACAGCCCGAACCGATTAACGGAATTTCAACAAAGTTGGCAGAAAGCTAGATGTTGGCCCAGAAAGCATGTTTTTTGTGATTTGGTGTAAATCCGTTCAGTAGTTGCAGAGATATTTAAATTAAAAAAATATAGATATCTGGTAGCCCAAAAATCTACTGAAATGCTACTGAAATTTGATTGGCTGATAACACTTCAACCAGGAAGTGTTGGCAGCCATCTTGAGACTCGGTTGAACAGAGACCCACAAAAATTTTTTTTAAAAAGAAAAGGTGTCAGAGTAGAAACACTTTGACCCCCTAGGCCTCTTGAAAATAGATTTTTTTTTCTTCAAACTTTTCAACAGGATCCGCAAATCTGGCCAAACTTTTTTTTTAAACAAAGCACAGGCTCCCGCGCTTTGTTCATTATCTGCCCCGGGTGGGCCAGGTCCCAGGGACATTTTTTTTTACTATGGAGAGGGAGCACAATGGCCCCCCTTCCTGGGGCTCAATATTGCCCCGGGGACTACCACCTCCCCCGGGCTTCTTTAAAAAACAATGAAAGCCATACAGGCCTCCCCGCTGCCCCGGGGTCCACCATATCCCCGGGGCTTATAGTTTTATAAATGGGGGGCTCATGGACACCCCCTAGGCCCCGGGGGCCGCCACTTCCATGGGGCTTTCAATTTACATAATGTGGGGGCCACGCAGACACCCCAAACCCCAGCGCACCGCCACCTTCCCAAAGCATCATCTATAAACGAATCGGGGGCCATGCAGACCCCCCCAGCCCCGGGGGTCGCCACCTCCCTGGGGGCTTTCAATGTACATAATGCAGGGGGCGGTGATGACTCCCTCGCAGTTCCGTAGACCGATACCCCCCAGGGGTTTTAACCAAAAACAATGCAGGGGCAATGCAGCCCCCTCACAGACCTAGGGACCACCACCTCCCCAGGGCTAAATCACACAAAGGAGAGGTGAGGCCTCCAAACACCTCTAAGCAATCGAGCTGTCTGGGACATACTGGAGGTAACAGGAAGAATTGTTGGCCCCCAAGGATGACCTTGTGGGCCAACTACTCCTCCTGTTACCTTCAGTAAGTCCCATTCTGCGGGATTGCTGAGAGGTCTTCGTGGCGCGCCTCCTTTCCCTACCACTTTGCAAACACACCTCCTAGTGCACTACTAGTTGGGGCTTGAAGTCCCCTTGGATTCTGAGGGTCCTCGGGGCGAATAACCCCTCAAGTTACCTCCTGTAAGTCCCACACAGCAGGATTGCTAAGAGGTCTTCGGAGGCTACGCCTCCTTTCTTCACCACTCTGCAAACGCGTCTCCTGGCGGACTACTTGTTTGGAAATGAAGTCCTCTTGTATGCTGAGGGACCTTGGGGGCCAAGAAGCCCTCCTGGTACTTTCTGTAAGTCCTACATAGCAATATTCCTGAGAGGTGGTCAAAGGCCCTGCCCCCTTTCTCCACCACTCTGCAAATGCCATTACTACTTAAAAAACCAAAGACAGTCACTAAAAAAAACAAAGGTTACAGGGATGTTATAGTTAGGAATTAGCATTCAAAAAACCTTAGAAATTCACTGAAAAAAACAAAGGTTACAGGGACATTATAGTTAGGCACAGGTTCCACTCGTACAAAACCAGTGGAATTCAGCAGTTATAGTTAGCTGAGCTAACTATAACTCAATCCCCCGCAATGCACTGCTTATGACCTCACATATTACATCACTCATAACATGGTCAGTGACATCACTGATGACATCATTCACAAAATCACTAACGCATCCACCCACTCCCACACAACCATTGACAAACCCATTCAAAGACCCATACCAGTACTTACTCACTGATTCAGAAATCTACACACACACATCCACTCACACATCCACTCACTCATCCATACAGCCACTCATACACCCACTCACTGACTAATACAGCCACTAACATATCCACTCATACACCCATACAGCCACTCACACATTGAGTCTGTCACCCATAGAGCTACTCACTAACCCTGGGCGTAGTTTGCGTAGTAGCACTACACGTAGCTACGCGAAGTACACTTTGAACTACGCGTAGCTACGCAAATTACGTAGTGCGTAGCTGTGTGCTTGTCTACACTGTGCAATAATTGCCAACGGCATCTTGCACAGTGCAAGTTAAGATAAAATAAGTAGCTCTGTCTTTATATGCTAAAATGCATATAGTCATTTCACAAAAGTGAAAACGATAAAATAACAAGCAGTGAGAGAGGTGATGATTTTAGCATCCTCCCTAACCTAGGGAGAGAACCAAGCAGATGCCTTGAAAACAAAAAGCACATCTTGTTGAACGATTCGGTGGTGGTCCCATCCTCTTAGGACCACCCCAAGCACAGTTATTGGCAAAAATACAATCCCAACCAAAGGCCCTGCAAAGCATTATGGGATGAGATTAGCAGTGGGCAGTGAATATTATAGTATCCAATATCAAAATAATTCTACAAAGAGCTGCAGTTCAACTAGTCGTTACTAGATGTCCCTCACGAGTCAAATGCAAAAGCATTGAAATTATTATTACATCAAGCTGCAGTTCCACTAGTCGTTACTAGATGTCCCTCACGAGTCAAATGCAAAAGCTTCATGAAAGGGTTTCAATGCTTTTGCATTTGACTCGTGAGGACATCTAGTAACGACTAGTGGAACTGCAGCTTGATGTATTAATAATTTCAATGCTTTGCATTTGACTCGTGAGGGACATCTAGTAACGACTAGTTGAACTGCAGCTCTTTGTAGAATTATTTTGATATTGGACACTATAATATTCACTGCCCACTGCTAATCTCGTCCCATAATGCTTTGCAGGGCCTTGGTTGGGATTGTATCTTTGCCCATAACTGTGCTTGGGGTGGTCCTAGGAGGAAGGGACCACCACTGAATCATTCAGCATGATATGCTCTTTGTGTTCAAGGCATCTGCTTGGTCCTCCCCTAGGTTAGGGGGACCCCAAAATCATCACCTCTCTCATTGCCTTATATTTTCATTCTCAAAGTTAATTTTTGTGAACTGGTTATATGCTTTTTAGCATGTAAAATTGCTTTATCAAAGCATTTGTAGGTGTTGATGATTTTGCTGCTACGCTACGTCAATTAGCACAGTTTTTGCACTGTGCTACATGCAATTTGCGTAGTGCGTAGTAGCACAAACTACGCATGCTCCGTGAGCGTAGCATAGTACTATGCCCAGGGTTACTACTCACACAACTACTCACTCACCCATACAGTCAATCACACAGACACTTACTCACCCATACAGTTACAAACACACACCCACTTACTCATCCAGATACTAACATGTACTCACTCACCTATACAGTCACTGACACAAGCACACACTCACCCATACAGCCACTTTCACATTCACTCACTCACCCATACAGTCCCTCGATAACCTGTACAGCCACTCATGTGCCCACTCACACACCCATACAGCCACTTAGACACCAACTGACAGACTGATACTAACATTCACACAACCAGTCACTCATCCATACATTCCCTGAGACACCTACTCACTCACTTATGCAGTCTGTCACGCACCCACTGAATCAATCATACAGGCACTCATACACCCACTGATTCACCAATATACCTTGGTATATATATATTTAACAGTCATAAACTTTTTAAATACACTCAGTCACTGGAGGATGTAATCAGTGGTGTCATCAGTGATGTCATTTGAGATGTCATCAGTGATGTCACTGACCATGTCATTAGTGATGTAATATGTAAGGTCATAAGCAGTGCATTGCGGGGGCGTGAGTTATAGTTAGCTCAGCTAACAATAACTGCTAAATTTCACTGGCTTTGTACGAGTGGAAACTGAGCCTAACTATAACATCCCAATAACCTTTGTTTTTTTAGTGAATATATATATATATATATATATATATATATATATATCCACACACCCACACAAACATAATGGGGATGCTAACATTAGATAGATAGATAGATAGATAGATAGATAGATAGATAGATATTTGTTTAATAAATCAATCAAAAAGCTGTACTACATATATACTGTTCAGAAATGCTTGATTTTGTGTGCTTTGTGCTGTGAGCAAAACATGTCTAGCTGGAAACCACAAAAGGAAAGGTAGACCTCCAGATATTTACCAGGGAGCTGAGGATTAGCAAAATGAAAATGCACTTCACAGTGATTCAGTCCCTAAACTTTTGGTGAGAATTTTGAATTTGTTTGGGCATTTTGAAAAGTCAAGTTTCTTAGGATTGTATACAAACTGGCTCTTACGGCTTATTCTGTGTTTGCAGTTTAACACAAATAATTATGAACATAATTGTAGAGGAAAGCAAGGCCCAGAGGCAGAAACTATGGCGGCCTTTCTTTTAAGGAGAAATAATATACCTCGGCACTTGAGAACAAAGTCCTGCTGCTGTTGCTGCAGAAACTAGGAGATTGACTGCCCAGCATGGAGAGAATCTGTCTGATCAACCAGGGACCATGTTGACTGTGAGCACCTTGCCATGAGAATGTCAGAGAAGCCAACCCTGCTGAGACCATGAACAGTGAAACATTGCTTACCATGACCTGCATGCTCTCTTGTGTGCAGACTGAAACATACATGTTTCGTCTTCACCGGTATCCGATGATTATAAGAGATTCGTGTGCATGCACCCTACATTGCTGGATCTTCACTAGGTCTGTGCAAAATGTAATGTCACTTTGCATAATTTTAAAATTTTGTGTTAGAAAAAATTTGCAGATTTTTTACATTTTGCATAAAGCAAGGATTTGTATGATTTGAGCACTATTGATATAAATATATTCAAGATACCCAGATGTGTAGTTAAGAAGAGTAAATCTATACTTACCCATGAATCTTTATTTTTATAAAAGATTGGTAGTCGATATTTTGGATTCATTAGTTTGGTAGGGTGATATTCAAGACTCGACAACGTGGTAGGGCACCAAAACAACTATGATGTTTTTGTAAACACATGCACAAATATATACAATATACTCAAACAAGATTTTCTTTATTTAAAAAATCCAAATAAGTTAGCAAAAATAAAAAAAATGCAAATCCACACAACGTAGTAGAAAAGGCTTACAATATACATCTAGCTCTGAACAAATCATGTTGCAAAATTAAGTTGGTCAAACAGCAATACAAAAATATCATTGGCCCCAAAGGAAAAAAACAAACATTTTATTTAGCTAAACACACACCTATTTTCATCAAAATACTGTAAAAATATACGTCTCATGTTCAAAAAGATGGAATTATTCCTTTGAAATGTGAATTGTGTTTTCATGCTATGGTGCCCTTAAATACCATCGTATTCCAAAAACAATTGCAATGAATAGAATATTTTTTCGATATAAATAATTATCTACTTGTCTTAATTTAAATATTATTTTTATACCTTAAATTCAATATTCATTTCCTTTGAGAAATTGATTTTAATGGTCAATATTACTATATTTAAATATTAATTAATTTAAATATTTCAATAAAATAATCACGGTGTCTTTGGCAAATGTCTTTTGTTGTTTTTTTTAAAGAAGGTGAACAGCTTCATCCTGTGTCATTTCTACTTGTCTAGGTTTCCCCAGAGGCGTTGCTCGGGTAAATACCATGCTGTGGTATCTATCAAATTTGGTTCTTGGTGATTTCTTTGCAAAATCCTCTTGACAGAGCCCTGCAGGGGACCAGTTCTGGTAAGATCAGTTCTAGATGTGCTGCTCTGGAAAAATGACAGAGACATCTTCGACTGTGATGCTTTCCACGATTGACGAGAGCGAATGGAGGTTGTGTTGATCAGGAGAATCATCGTTTAGCAAGTGGTCTGAAAAGATAAAGGATGTGTTAAGGTTTTCAATGCTGAGGTTTGCTTTCACCAACTTAAAGATGATTTTGGATTCTGCAAGTACTTAGATCCACAATAGGAATACATTCTAGGTGTGAATATTAACACTAACACAAAGCATTGTTTCACCGAAGGGCATGGTCAGATTCAGGAGCCCAAAGGGAGCAGGGTGGTTTTTGGCCAGGAATCCCATCTGAAGCTACCAATAAAGAGGCATCTGTCATTCCAGGGGAGGAGATTTCTCCTGGTTGCAACTTAATTTGGAATAATTTGAGGTTCTGTGACATTTCCCATATGTTTTACTCATGCAGATTTTCGCTTGGATGTTTAGCCTGCTTTTCCCGCTTGAAGTGTTCAGGTGAAAAACTAGTCATCTGCAATGTTCTTGCATTCCACGGAAATATGATGAGTTAGGACGCCACAGCGACTAGCACCATTGGGATTAAAGGGGCCTTCTTAATGAGGTGGCTGATGTTCCTCTACTGATAAAGACTGAACCCCTGCATGAGTTGTCCTCTACCTAAGCACCGCTCCATCTGCCCACCCCCACTCTGCCTACAGTGTTCCTCTTCTTTAGGCTACCAAGAACATACTACTACCGTTCTGCAAAACTCTGCTATTCTCAAGATAGGTTTGAATGTTATAGAATCCAGCAGGTTCAAATCAATACCAAGGGCCATCCAAGAGAGACATTCCTGAAAGACATTGTGCACTGTCATCTGTAAATACATACAACCATAGTCACTTTGTATGCACTCCTTCAGTTGGTCATCAGTAAATTCATCACTCTCACATCCTCTGTTTCTCTCTCCATCTGTCCCTCCCACTCATTCCTTCCTGCCTCTCTCTCTCTCTTTGCTTTTCCCTCGCTCCTTGGCCTTGTGATTTATTACTAAGAAAAGAATGTCTCCACAAGATACCCAGTGATGTGTTCATTGATGCATCTTGCCTGTCCTGACTAGGTTTGTTTACCCATCATTAGTGCAGCAGTTTCAGTGTCACCAAGGCCAGAGGAGTGAGGGTCCCACTGTACACCAATAATCATCATCAACAAACCAGGGGATTGAGATGGTTTTACTCGCTTGTATTAGGGCCTGCGGAATCCATGATACATGGCTGGCTCAGTGCTTCTTTTAGAGGAGATGGGAACTTTGAAAATACCCTGCAGAGCATCTGAGTCTTTTGATACGTTGATGTTGGTGCTTAGGCACACCATGGGTGTGGTTATAGCTCAGTGAGGCAGAGAGAGGCACTTCCTGCCACTGGATACTTGAACTGGGAGCCATTTATCTGCAGCAGCATCATCACCTGAGCTCGGCTCCACGGGCATCGTTGATGGCCACGTTGCTTGTGCAGCCCTTGGGGACAGAGTTGCAGCACTGGTCATCCGTGCATTCTGAAGGGCTCTTTCTTTAGAAGAGGACATATAGCTTGAACTTAGTCACTTGTTTGAGCCTGTTCTTGATAGATGTTTATTATTAAGCTGCCAAATCGCTTTTAAAATATAGTTTGTTTATGTAAAAAATCCTGTCTGGGGTATCTAACAACATATTAGATCTGTTTTCTCTTTGATTTTGTTGAAGTGGTTGTAGGAAGGTGGAATCTGACTATATGGTTGCCCCCACTTTTTTTATGGTGTTTTGCTGGTTTATGACTTAGTTGGACTGGGATCCTGCTATTCAGGGCCCCAGTCTATCTGCTTTCTCTGTAAAATGGTTTCCATGTGCCTTAGGCACATCTCTGATTGGAATCTGGAGTGCCCTTATAAGTCCCTAGTATATGGTATACTATGTACCAAGGGCATAGGTACCTCAGAGGCCTACCAGGGGCTGCAGCATGTATTGTGCCACCCCTGGAAGGCCATCCAAACTGACACCACAGGTCTGCTACTGCAGCCTGGGTAAGGTGGTGCATGCACCCCTTACTGTGATATAGGTTACCTATATCACTAAATACATACACACATATAAACCTATAAGTCACTCCTAAGGCAGGCCTTATCAATCCTAAAGGCAGAGTGCATGGTTCCTATGTGAGAGGGTGCCCCTGCATGAGCAGGGCCCCTCTGCAGCGTTCGGAGACCATCTCTGATGCTGTTTGTAGTGCAGCCTGACCATATACTCTTAAGCGCATTATATCCTCGCGGTAAAATGCTAACTTTGGAATGGCTGCACCTAAACATGTCGTGTTTGGTGTCAAACATCTTGGAATACTACCCTCCCGCCAATCCTGGCGGCGGGGGTAGCATTCCACCCTTCTAGAGGAAAGACATGTTAACTCTGGCTTACCCGGTAACTTCTTTTTGAAGCCCTGGCATCACAAAATGGATGCTGCTGCCACAGACACAAGTCTGGCCTCCTGCTGCTGGACGAAACTCCGGCAGGGGAGGCCTGGACAATAGGTTTCCTGTTGCAGGGAGGTGTGACCACCTCCCCAGACAGGATAATGTGTATTGGGGCTGGGTGCGTGCACTCTTAGAGTGCTTTGAAGTCCTGCACTGGGGGAGCAAAAGGCTCCTCTGTGCATATGCCAGTTCAAACCAGCTCAGGGGCTACCTGCCCCTGCTCTGGCACGAAACTGGACAAAGGGAAGTGGGTGTAGCCACCCCTCCCTTGACCCTCCCATAGGTGGGGTCATAGAGTTAGTCCCTCCCTGTTTTACTGGTTAAAATGGGGAACCCTTGCCACAGCAAGATTAGATTATACCTGGACGAAACTCTGAAACTGAATCCTGGACCTTCGACGCTCTACGACAAGATTAGAGGACTGAAGAATCTCCCTTGGGGTCAAGGAGTGACTCCCCTGCTTGGCAGGCACCAAAGAAGCATCTGTCCGGTTCGCATTTCTGAAGCTCCCGTCGGACGCCGAAGTCATCGCATCACCAGAGGTGGATTTTCAGACTTCCCCGAGGCTACCCTGAGTCCCCAGCAAAGCTGAGGCCCGTGGCTATCGTGGGTGACTTGAGACCGTGACCCCTGGACACCGAGCACACTTGCAAGTGCATCCTCTTCTGGGTCTTCCCAGAAGTCGTGCTTTGGGATCCGAGTAGCCCTAGCCTCCAGCACCACCTGCACCGAAGATCACTGGCCCCCACTCCACGAGTGTCCTGTAAGCCAGGTCCACGTGCGGCGTCACGAGGCTCCTTCTCAGTCGCTAGCCCGTTGGCTAGTAGCCCTTAACGAAGGCCAATCCTTTACTTACTTGGTATCCTGGTTGCTCCAGGCCTGCCCTCACTTACCCTCACTGGGTGAGTTCCACAGACCTTGCTGGTCGGCACCATCGACGATCTACATCTTCACCAAGACTTGCCGTTGCCAAGGCTTGTTGGGTCCAATCCGGTCACCGACACCTCAGCACTCGACAGACATCGTGTACCAGCCCGAATCCTGCTCCTGGTCGCCGACAACGCCTCCTGGACCTCGTGGCTGAAGAGTCAAGACAACCGTCAATGCACCTGAAGCACTTGACATCGGTGGGCATCTGTCCATCGCCTTCCTGGTCACTGGCTAGTGACCCAGACTCTGTCCCCTCTGCTTTCAGGTTCTTCAGAACTCCGATCCACTCTTGGATCCACCCGGACACTTTTCTCTTGGCCGCCAGCAGCACTTTGCAGCAGATCGCCATTCGAATCGACGACGAAACCCGACCCCGAAAGGCACCTATGCACCCGGCTTCCCTGGGTGAGGTAACACGAGTACTCCGGTGCTCCCGTGGGTAGAGACTCTTCAAAGTCCTAGATCTCAAAGGGTTTTGTCCTAGTCCTCTTTTAAGTGTCCCTTTTCTCTATTTTCCCGATCCCGACTTTCTCCATAGAAGTTAACGGCGTATCGCGGTTGTGTATTTACACTGAACGCGTCTCCCGTGGGTCCACTGTGTCACTACCTTGGGTGGTTCCTTGTGGTCCAAGCACTTCTAGAGGCTCTAGGCCTAGTGTCTAGTTCAATCGTGGTTCGCATACCACTTTATTGGTATATGGTTTGGTACGCCCCTAGGGCCCAAACGTGTATTTGTGCTATTACTGTGATTTAATAACTTATGACTTATGTACTTCGAACTCTAGCCTCATAAAGAGACTAGAGGGGTGTGTTTAGCTAATAAATACATATATTTTGAATATATACCTGGTGTGGTGCTCTTTCATTTGGTCACTCAAGAGATTATAGACTGGTAAAACAAGCTGCTTTACATTCCTTCAAGACTTAGCCTGAAGGCTGCTCTCCATAGCTACCACTAGGATAGCTTTCAATAAGGTTGTCTTTAACCTATCTCCAATAAGGGGTTGTTTGGACTGGTGCAAGGTGCCCACTATAATTAGTGGACAGCATATACCAGGCCAACTTCTCACATTGGTGTGCAGCGTGTGGGATTCCAGCTTGCTATTGTTTTACCAGATAATCTCAATTGAATTGATCAACTGAAAACCACTAAAGGTACCTAAGGTACATATAATTTAAGCTTAGAATACAGTAAGTTCTACTGAACTTAGAGTTGTGTGTTAAGGGATAGCACAACCCTTTCTACAACTCAAGAGAGTTTAGTAGGCCACACTAGAGTAGGTAGTGCATACACCACACCACACTAGTAATGTCTTTAAGGGCAGGATCCAAAGAATCCTTGCAGGAAGCCATTGAGCTTCCACCCTCCAAGTATGATACACTCCCATTCTTGGAATTGAGAGCTTTATGTAACTTGAGAAAAATAAGGACAGGCCAAAGCTCCACCACCCAACACCTCAAGGAGTTGTTGGTGGCTTATGACCTTAGTAAGCCTGTAGGGACTGAAGGGGTAGGAGCTGAGGGTGGGGCAGATGAAGAGGACGAGGCCAGGGGTACCAGTACCCCCAGCCCCCCTCTGAAACTGGCCAGGAGGGTGACAATGACCCTGACCTGGATAACCCAATCCCTCCTGTGGATGATGATGAGGATGATCAAGATGATGCCCTCTTTGTCCCCCCGGAAGGATTAAAAGTTTGCCCAGGAAGTCTAGATCTCCTTCTCAGGTGTCTAACCACTCTGGCACCTCTATAGGGAGCTCTGTCTCCTCTCACAGGAGGGAATCCTCTCATGAGAGGAGAACCAGACTGGTCCAGTATGAGGAAACTCAGCTGGAAATCAGAAAAAAGCAATTGGCTTTAGATAGGGAATCCCTAGATCTCCTTAGAGAGAGAAGAAAGTTGGGACTAGAGACCCATGGTGGCAGCAATATCCCTAGAGATAGGGAAAGGTCTTATGACCATAGAAACCTAAACAAGATTGTCCCTCCCTACCAGAGTGGGGATGACATCCACAAATGGATAACTGCACTGGAGAGGGCCTGTAAAGTTCAGAAGGTCCCCCAGAGGCAGTGGGCAGCAATCTTGTGGCTCTCCTTTGCAGACAAAGGTAGAGACAAGCTCCTCACTGTAAGAGAAGAGGATGCTGACAATTACACAGTCTTGAAGAGTGCTCTGATAGATGGGTTTGGCCTAACCACTGAACAGTATAGGTTGAAGTTCAGAGACACCCAAAAAGCTCAGACTCAAGACTGGGTTGATTTTGTAGATTGTGCTACAAAGGCTCTGGAAGGTTGGATACATGGCAACAAAGTGCATGACTTTTTAGGATTGTACAATTTGATTATGAGGGAGCAGATCCTTAATAATTGTCAAAACCAGCTTTTGCACCAGTATCTGGTGGACTCTGATCTGACCTCTCCCCAAGAATTGGGAAAGAAGGCAGACAAATGGGTCAGAACCAGAGTAAAAACTAGAAATCAGGGTGGTGACCAGAAGAAAGATTCTACTAAGTCCCAAGAGAAAGGTGGGGATAAATCTAAGGATAAGTCCCCTACAGGGCCCCAAAATTCCTCTTCTGGGGGTGGGTCCCAAACTCCTTCCTCTCCTGAAAAGAAACCCTATTGCCATGTCTGTAAAAAGCCTGGGCACTGGAAAACTGATCCCAGTTGCCCCAGGATTGGCAATAAAGAAAATGTTCCTCCCACAACTACTACCACCCCTCCTGGTACTACCAGTAGTAATCCTCCAGTTGGGAGTAGTGCACCCAAAAAGTTAGGTGCTTTTGCAAGAGGAACAGAGGTGGGCCCTAGTTTAGACAGGGACCCCTCAACAGACTCCTCTGACTCTGATGGTGGTATAGGATTTGCCACCTTTACCATGGGTCCCATAGCATTGGGCAGGTACAGATTGGAGCCAATAATTAATGGTCAGAAAGCTGTGGCATTTAGGGACACAGGGGCTAGTGTCACCATGGTGGCAGGGAAACTAGTCCCCCTCACCAGCTTTTACCTGAGTTTAAATACCAGGTGACCAACATTTATGGTGTCAGAACAGATCACCCCATGGCCATAGTCAATCTCAGCTGGGAGGGGGTCACAGGCCCAAAGAGAGTGGCAGTGTCCCCAACCCTACCTGTAGATTGCCTGATGGGCAATGATCTGGAAATTTCAGCCTGGGCTGAAGTTGAACACCAAACCCATCTTAGGATGCTGGGCGTCCCTGTAAAGGTTAGTGGGGCTGTAATGGCCACAGCCCCAGCCCAAGAATTTGGAGTAATGGAGCCTGAAAGAATGGCCCACTCTCCCCCAAAAGAGAGCACAAGGGTTGAAGAAAAGTCTTCTTCCCTCCAGACAGTAGGTAAGGGTCAGCCTCCTCAGGGAACTGACCCTACCCCTAGTGAAGGAACTGCCCCAGAGGTAGTCAGGCCTGGCCTGGCCACACCCCTGATGGCAGAGGACCCTTCCAAGGTGGTACCCAGTCTGGAGTAGGTAACCTGCCCCTCTCCACCCTGCCTCAGTCAGCCCAGGGCTGCAGAGGTCAGGGAGGTCAGTGGACCCCCAGGGCCCCCTGTCCAGAGGAAGCCCCCATCAGCAGATTAGGGGCACCCAGTCTAGTAGCCCTAGCCAGGTGAAAATTCCTCTACACACTGAGGGATCCCCCATACCTTTATGTAGGGACCTCCCCCAGAAGGACTCTGGTAGGCAAGGGCAAACCTGGGACCAGAAGGTTCCAAACCTGCCATGTCCCTCCAGTAGTCCATCCAAAGGGACCCAACCCCCAGCTGTAGGCAGCCAAAGGTTGACCCTTAGAGCAAAGTGCAACTCAGTCATGGAAAGACAGGCATACATGGTGACCAGTGATCTGAGGAAGCTGAGGCCAACATTCCTAGGGCCTCACTTCTCTACTCAGACACCTCACCAGCCTTGTACTTTACCTAAGCACACCACAGGTAGTGATTCCCCATGGTGGAGACCCTCTCATACCCTTAGGGTGAGGGATTGCTTAGTGGACCATAAGACAGGGGGCAACCATGCTAGTGCAGGTGCTTCCTTATATGACCACTTAGTCAATGAAGGCTCAACTGGCCAAGGTTAGCCTTATCTCCTTTCGTTTGGGGGGTTATGTAGGAAGGTGGAATCTGACTATATGGTTGCCCCCACTTTTTTTATGGTGTTTTGCTGGTTTATGACTTAGTTGGACTGGGATCCTGCTATTCAGGGCCCCAGTCTATCTGCTTTCTCTGTAAAATGGTTTCCATGTGCCTTAGGCACATCTCTGATTGGAATCTGGAGTGCCCTTATAAGTCCCTAGTATATGGTATACTATGTACCAAGGGCATAGGTACCTCAGAGGCCTACCAGGGGCTGCAGCATGTATTGTGCCACCCCTGGAAGGCCATCCAAACTGACACCACAGGTCTGCTACTGCAGCCTGGGTAAGGTGGTGCATGCACCCTTTACTGTGATATAGGTTACCTATATCACTAAATACATACACACATATAAACCTATAAGTCACTCCTAAGGCAGGCCTTATCAATCCTAAAGGCAGAGTGCATGGTTCCTATGTGAGAGGGTACCCCTGCATGAGCAGGGCCCCTCTGCAGCGTTCGGAGACCATCTCTGATGCTGTTTGTAGTGCAGCCTGACCATATACTCTTAAGCGCATTATATCCTCGCGGTAAAATGCTAACTTTGGAATGGCTGCACCTAAACATGTCGTGTTTGGTGTCAAACATCTTGGAATACTACCACCCCCGCCAATCCTGGCGGCGGGGGTAGCATTCCACCCTTCTAGAGGGAAAGACATGTTAACTCTGGCTTACCCGGTAACTTCTTTCTGAAGCCCTGGCATCACAAAATGGATGCTGCTGCCACAGACACAAGTCTGGCCTCCTGCTGCTGGACGAAACTCCGGCAGGGGAGGCCTGGACAATAGGTTTCCTGTTGCAGGGAGGTGTGACCACCTCCCCAGACAGGATAATGTGTATTGGGGCTGGGTGGGTGCACTCTTAGAGTGCTTTGAAGTCCTGCACTGGGGGAGCAAAAGGCTCCTCTGTGCATATGCCAGTTCAAACCAGCTCAGGGGCTACCTGCCCCTGCTCTGGCGCGAAACTGGACAAAGGGAAGTGGGTGTAGCCACCCCCTCCCTTGACCCTCCCATAGGTGGGGTCATAGAGTTAGTCCCTCCCTGTTTTACTGGTTAAAATGGGGAACCCTTGCCACAGCAAGATTAGATTATACCTGGACGAAACTCTGAAACTGAATCCTGGACCTTCGACGCTCTACGACAAGATTAGAGGACTGAAGAATCTCCCTTGGGGTCAAGGAGTGACTCCCCTGCTTGGCAGGCACCAAAGAAGCATCTGTCCGGTTCGCATTTCTGAAGCTCCCGTCGGACGCCGAAGTCATCGCATCACCAGAGGTAGATTTTCAGACTTCCCCGAGGCTACCCTGAGTCCCCAGCAAAGCTGAGGCTCGTGGCTATCGTGGGTGACTTGAGACCGTGACCCCTGGACACCGAGCACACTTGCAAGTGCATCCTCTTCTGGGTCTCCCCAGAAGTCGTGCTTTGGGCTCCGAGTAGCCCTAGCCTCCAGCACCACCTGCACCGAAGATCACTGGCCCCCACTTCACGAGTGTCCTGTAAGCCAGATCCACGTGCGGTGTCACGAGGCTCCTTCGCGGTCACTAGCCCGTTGGCTAGTAGCCCTTAACGAAGGCCAATCCTTTACTTACTTGGCATCCTGGTTGCTCCAGGCCTGCCCTCACTTACCCTCGCTGGGTGAGTTCCACAGACCTTGCTGGTCTGCACCATCGACGATCTACATCTTCACCGAGACTTGCCGTTGCCAAGGCTTGTTGGGTCCAATCTGGTCACCGACACCTCAGCACTCGACAGACATCGTGTACCAGCCCGAATCCTGCTCCTGGTCACCGACAACGCCTCCTGGACCTCGTGGCTGAAGAGTCAAGACGACCGTCAACGCACCTGAAGCACTCGACATCGGTGGGCATCTGTCCATCGCCTTCCTGGTCACTGGCTAGTGACCCAGACTCTGTCCCCTCTGCTTTCAGGTTCTTCAGAACTCCGATCCACTCTTGGATCCACCCGGACACTTTTCTCTTGGCCGCCAGCAGCACTTTGCAGCAGATCGCCATTCGAATCGACGACGAAACCCGACCCCGAAAGGCACCTATGCACCCGGCTTCCCTGGGTGAGGTAACACGAGTACTCCGGTGCTCCCGTGGGTAGAGACTCTTCAAAGTCCTAGATCTCAAAGGGTTTTGTCCTAGTCCTCTTTTAAGTGTCCCTTTTCTCTATTTTCCCGATCCCGACTTTCTCCATAGAAGTTAACGGCGTATCGCGGTTGTGTATTTACACTGCACGCGTCTCCCGTGGGTCCCCTGTGTCACTACCTTGGGTGGTTCCTTGTGGTCCAAGCACTTCTAGAGGCTCTAGGCCTAGTGTCTAGTTCAGTCGTGGTTCGCATACCACTTTATTGGTATATGGTTTGGTACGCCCCTAGGGCCCAAACGTGTATTTGTGCTATTACTGTGATTTAATAACTTATGACTTATGTACTTCGAACTCTAGCCTCATAAAGAGACTAGAGGGGTGTGTTTAGCAATAAATACATATATTTTGAATATATACCTGGTGTGGTGCTCTTTCATTTGGTCACTCAAGAGATTATAGACTGGTAAAACAAGCTGCTTTACATTCCTTCAAGACTTAGCCTAAAGGCTGCTCTCCATAGCTACCACTAGGATAGCTTTCAATAAGGTTGTCTTTAACCTATCTCCAATAAGGGGTTGTTTGGACTGGTGCAAGGTGCCCACTATAATTAGTGGACAGCATATACCAGGCCAACTTCTCACAGTGGTAACACTAACACTAAATCTGTTGATAATGTCATCATCAATGAACATTTCTCAAAACAATTAATATAACTTCGGTGAATAACTGTCTTACGGAAAGTATTAATGTTATCAATTATTGATGCTTTCTTATGTATTTGAGTTAATTTTTGCTTCCAAGACTTTCCATGTCTCTTAAATGGGGACAATGGTGCAGATTTGCTTGTTGAAATTGAGAAATTAAATTCCTCTGTTGTCTTCCTCTGTGCCCAGTAGTCTTGGGCGAAGACATCAACTTGTGCTTAGACTACGGCAATGCATTGTATGCAGGTTTGACTAGTTCTCTTGTGCACAAACTGCAGCTTGTCAGCAATTTCTCTTTTGCCGCTACTGCAGGAGTTTCACAATCATGGCCTTTGTGGCTTGGACAGGCAGGGAGGCATCTACAGTGACTGCATGTAAGGAGAGCATGTTTTTCAAAATCACTTGGCATCCCCTTGGTTTTACACATATCTGTTTTCCCTGGTCACTGCCTCGTTTCCACCCTTGCTGGCCAAGGATGAGTGGGTGAATCAGCACACCTGTGGCTGGCAGGTGCTAGCTTGATCTCAATTAAGGCTTGTGATCATTAGTAACTTCCTTTAAAGCCTCTGTTTCCTCCAATACAGCATTGATCATTGATTCAGTGTTTCTATTTGGTTGGCCCTCTGTTTCCAGAGATCCCTGATTATTGATTCTTGAATCTTTGCTGTTTAGCAGTCTAGACTTGTTTCATGAAACTGCTGTGTTAGCAGTATAGCATTATTTATGGTACCTGCACTGTTTTTCAATGTAGGCTTGCTTTCTAAACTTACTCTATTATTTTGTAGTGTGTCATTGTTTCCAGAGATAGCACAGTTCTGCTGTTTTTTCACTGGTTCTTGAGCTCACACTATTCCGTGCTTCCCGAATCCTTGAACTTTCTATTCCACTGGTGGGAAAGACTCGAAAACAAAATCAGCACTGACAAAAATGCTCAAACCACTCTAACACTTCACAAAGCCCTGACTAGAATGGGGCCATAGTTGGGAGGAGGCATCCATTGTACTCTAAACCCACCCCCTGAGCCTGGAGCATACTGAGAATATTGCAGAGTGTCAGATTGTCCAGTCTGGCCCTGTTATACTATAGTTTTCCATTTTAGTGTCCTTGTCTTCCTTTCTCTGCCTACTTCCTAGAGTTTGCCTTTCTATTCCTGCTGCTATGATTCACAGTTCCCTGGTGTGTTATGCTTGTTTCCTTTGTGCCAAGTGTTGCTTTTGTTTCTTTTCTGGCTGGCTAGGCACTATTCTGTTCTAGCTCCTTGTCAATTATGGCCATGTATAGTTTTACACCTTTGCTGACACTGCCTTGTGTGTTCCTGTGTGATTGCCAGTGTTAGTGGGTACAGCTGACAAACTAGGTGGTGTTTCTCGTCCACTATTAGTATTGCTTTTACATTATCTTTTATTACATCAGCTTACACACTCTAAATGGGCATATTGTCCTACTTGTGGAAATTTGGTAGTCAGTATCTGTAACAGAAATTGTGGGTGAGGAGCTTACTGAGCTTCAGTCTTGCTGTGTGGAGCTCATGAGTGCTTTAACCCACATCTCTTTATTCATAATGTTGTTACCTGCATGTCTTTAATCCTGAGTGTTATTATGAATGCTGGATTATCTATTGAGTGCCAGTTATTTAGGAGCTTAATCGTCTTTGTTACCTTGTGTGTGGTTTCCCCATTTGATCCCTATTATCCCAATGACTCCCTGTGCAATCTTGGCAACTCTGTTACCAATAGTCTCTTTACTTTGTCTTCCATGCCACCAGTCCTTGCCATACCTTTGCCATACCATTGACAGCCTTGTGGTATAGTGCACTTTAAAACTATTATTATTAGTAATTGGATAAATTGTGTACGGCTTTCTAAAATTGCTATATTTTCATTTTCCCATTTCAGGTTTTCTCTACATTTAATTAAGATTTAACAACATACACGCATAATGGTATTATAGCAGAAGAACACTGAGCCGTAAGACAAAAATTGCAGTATTTCTATTTACAATGTAAATTGCTTTTCTTCACATTTCTTAATTTGAATTTGTTAAAAATTGGGTTACTGGTTGACTGAAGTGTGAGCCCTGGTCAAGTAGCAACCACAATCCTAGTCAGCGAAAGGTGCAAGTAAACCTCCAATTAACCTGTGCTCAACCTCCAGGTAGCTTGGCACAAAGCAGTCAGGCTTTACTTAGAGGCAAAGGTAAAACAGTGAAAATACCACTCAAAAAGGATCTCACACCTAGTTAGAGAAATAGAGCTTAGTTTATTAAAGAAAACAAGATCAAAACAACAAAAATCCAAATAGTATAACCAGAGATTTTGAATTTTAAAGTTTTTAGAGAACATTATGCCAAATGGCATAAATCGCTATCTCTTGATATCTGGTCACGCTGGACCGGGACAAAGTCTCAGGTTCAGGCTGACCGCGATGGAGCATTGGCCGCCTACAGGGACCCAGTTAGGCCCGCTGAACAAAAGTACCTTAAATCCTGAGTTGCGGAGTGTTGCAGGGTTCCAGGTCACAGATACGCCATGCAGCCGAAGCAATGCATCAGTTCCGAGATGTGGTGCTTAGGCCAGCATTGTCATTAAGGATCCCATCGAGGATGCGGAGTGCAGTTTGGGCATTGTGTCGGTTCCGAAGGGCTGCGAGGCTGCGGTGTTGCATCCGTCATCGTTGAGACTGCAGTCAACAAGAGATACGAGGGCCTATACCAAGAATGCAACATGCAGCAGACGTTCGGAGGCGTTGTGGGTTGTGGCGGCAATGTAGGATCTTTGCAACAGGCCAATCCAACCAGCAGCGGAGATATGTTGATTCTGCTCGGGTCGTGCCACGCAACAGAGGAGATGTATTGGTTCAGCTGGCTCCATGGGGGCTGGTAAAGCACGTTAAGCCCACTTCCAAGGGTCCAGTACTGGGGAGACACCACTTGGTGGATGGACTCATATATGGCAGAGTCCAGGTGCAGATGAAAAGTTGTTGAAAGCCTGTTATGTCGCTGAGGTTTCAGCTCAGGAGGCCAGCCAACTAGCCCTTGGAGTCACTCTGGGTTCAACATATGCAGGTCCAGTCCTTCTCACCCAGGCAAGAGGGCAGCCGGTCAGCACAGCAAAGCAGTAGTCCAGTAGAGTGGCAGTCCATCAGCAGCACAGCAGTCCTTCTTCCTGGCAGTGTATCCACAGGTCCAGAAACTTACTGAAGAGTTTGTGTCTGAGGTCCTTTTTTTCACACAGGTGTGCCTTTTAAGTGGGGAGAAGCTTTAAGAGGCATGCTTTTGAAGTGCACAGATGCCCTGCCTTCCTGGCCCTGGCTCCAGACTAACTACAGGAGGTATGCAGCCCTTTGTGATGAGGTAGGACAAAGCCTATTCATCTGTAAGTGGGGCTGTGCCCAGCTCCTCCCTCCCATCTGGCCAGTGATGGCCCATCCAGTCACACCTAAGCTCCCATTGTGTGTGGCTGTCTAGGAGGAATATACAAAGCCCAACTGTCGCCCACACCCAATAATGTGATCTGAGACTGGCTGCAGGTACCAAATGGCTAAGGCAAGAAAATGCCAACATTCTAAAAGTGCCATTTTCATAATTGCAATTTAAAATACGACTTCACCATAAGTTAGGATTTTAAATTGTGATTTCAGAGACACCAAACATGAACTACTTACCTCTTTCCATTTGGAAATTACACTTATAAAATGTAATAGGATAACTTAAATTTTATCCTAAGGGAGAGATAGGCCTTGTAGTAGTAAAAACTAATTTAAGAGTTTTTCACTACCAGGACATGCAAAACTTAAAAGGGGATGTAACTGCTTTGTGAGTACACTGCACCCTGCCCTTGGGTTGTCCAGGGCCTACACTAGAAGTGTCTAATATGTACTAAAAAGGAAGGTTTGGGACTGGCAAAATAGTTCATTTTGTCATGTGAAATGGCATCTTAAGACTGCACACACAGGCTCTGCAATGGCAGGACTGAGACATGTTTAAAGGGCTACTTAAGTGGATGTCACAACCGGTGCTGCAGCTGCAGGCCCAGTAGTAGCATTTAATTTACAGGCAATGGGCATATGTACTGCCACTTTACTGGGGACTTACAAGTAAATTAAATATGCCAATGAGGTTGAAGCTAATGTTACTAAGATTTAGGGAAAGAGCACAAGCCCTTTAGCAATGATAAAGTGAACAGAGTCCTAATGCCAACAAAATGAATTCAGCAAAACGTAAGAAGAGGAAGGCAAAATGTTTTGGGGTGATCCTGCAAATAGGGCCAGGCCCAACAGAAGTCACATTAAAATTGAAGAGTTCATTAAAGTTATGTGACTTAATGGAAGAAAACCAAAGGGGATATGGGTGTATTAACTAATCAGTACACTTCAGTGAAGTCAAACATTTACACATGCCCACAGACTTCTAAATATAAATCTAAAATTTAATGGAAGGTTTCAAGTTATCATAAGTTTTAAAATAAAGATATCCAATAGATGCTAAGTTGAACGGTTCTTTTGACCAGAATAGAATAATTATTTTTGTTTCTTTTCTAATGTTTTTAAATAATGTTTTTTTCTCTTGTTAAGGCTCTTATAAACTAATTATCTAAGCTTTACAGTTGTGGCCTCTGTAGCCAGATCATTAAACAAAATCACTTTATTCCCTGGTTGTAGGATTGTACCAGCCTTGTTAATAATGCCCCATTCACGCAACACTTAGCATGAAAGGGGTGTGCAATGGTTGTCGCAGTGGGCGTTCCGCCGCAACACCCATTGCTTTTTGACGCTGCCCCATATTTACAAGGTATGGGAAAGCGCCAAAAGTACTGTGAGGGAATACTTGGTCTTAAGCAGGCGATATGAGGAGAAATGTTTTATTTCTCCTCGTATTTTGCTCTTTCCACTTGTGCTTCATTCTGCAGCACACATAGAGCAAATCGCCTGTAAAGATTGTTTATGTGCAGTAATGGTGTCCCTTCCTGCACATAAACAATTCCCCCTGCAGCGAAGGCACCCTAGCAAAATGGCGCTAGGGTGCCTGGGCTGGTTCAAGGCAGCTTTTTTAGCGCCAGCACTAGGGGTAACGCAGGGGTGCACTGCATTCTTGTGAATTCAGCCCATCCCTGCATTTTGAAACTGTCAGAGTGCAGCGTTACCAATTTTGGCGTAACACTGCGCTCCACCAGTTTCTTGTAAATATTCCCCTGGGTGTCACACTCTGTAGCATACATATCCAACAGTAGTCGTTGCCTAATGTGTGTATTATTCCTGTGTGTGTGTGGGAGGAGTAATATTTTCAAAAAACCAAATCGTTTTTCATCCTTTTAAAAGTGTATGACTAAGCCTTTAGCTCAAAATATCAGAGTTGTTTTCTAAACTACATTTCACCCCCATCTGATCCCTCACACAGACCCATGCACGCTCCTTACACCCTACAACCACTCAGCAGAGGTAAATGTCTGGAAAGGAAGGCGACCCTAACATTCCAATCAACACACACCTAAGAATAACTGGACACTGAAGGTGTCCTACTCACCCCCTGCATTGCTGCTGAAATCTCCTTGGTCGCTCCACTCTGGACTACAGGAGGAACTGGCGGATCCGCAGTCGCTCGGCACCTGCAGTCAAACAGTATAATTGTCAGTGGTGATTGAAAGCATGTTTTTAATTAGACTGACATTATCCACACATTCTGAACTCTAGGAAAAATTATGGTATTCAGGAAATGTCCTTAGTATAAAGCTTCACTGCATCTAGGATACTTAGATGTATTCAGGTATTTATCAGAAATATTTACATGCCCAAGCATGAAAAAAACAATTGCTACAGATCCACTACGTTGTAGTAGCATAGAAATCCCTGTGTCACGTTAGTGCCCTGGAAATATGAACATTACAGCATATATATGCATTATTTATTCAGGTTATTGGACACGTTCACTCGTTTGAAAATTTGCAGTTTTACAGTCATTTGACCTACCGCCATCTGTTACACCTGAAGCGTACCTGCTTATAGCCGATCTTTGAACAAAATCTCCTACTTTAATGTTTTATTGTAGGACTTATTGACTGTACCTGGGTCCAACGTGCACTTCCCTTGGACGCTTAACGTTACAGTGGTCTGAACCAGTACTGACTGCATGCAGCATATTACTAAACAACATTGTCAAGTTATTACAATTTAAGGGAGTCAGTGAGGACAAGAAAACGTGCTGATTATGGTGTGTTTGCTTTCTTTATTTGGTAGAAGACCCAAGCTACATCAGACCGAACTACGCGGGAGCACTGAAGGGAGGGCACGTGCCACGGACGCCCTGTCACTTGGAAGGACACACGTCATCACGTACTTCCTAATCGCGTAAGTGAGATAAGCACAAGGAATGTATCGGGAACGTGACGTCGTCCTGTGGGCTTCCTTGCACTGCTTTTGGCGCTTGACAAAGACTTCAAAGCGCTCTTAATGCACATTAGATGGAAATGAACCCATTGGAAGGCTCTCGTGTAATATTTTGGCATTCAGACACCAAACTCTACATCGACTAAGGGTCTCTCTGACTGTCTGGAAACTGACGCTTAGGGAGGCTTCCCTTCAGAAGCAAAGAGGTACAACTCACTAACCTTCTTTTGTTTAAAATAAAGTCGTTTTGTTGTATGATCCATAGCCGAAAATGTTTCTTTGTTACCCATTGTACAAAAGTAATATAGTACTTAACAGATGCTGCTGGCGCTCAGCTAAAGGTGTCCAGGAACTCGGGTAAATATCGCAATCGGTTTCACGTTTTCTTTATGCGAAAAAATATTTACTGGAAAATGTTTACTCTTTTTGTACGTTATTTTTGGGAGGGGGTGGTGTTTAGCCCCCACCAGTACGTTTCCTTAGTTTCTTGTTGGCCGTGTTTATAACGTGTTCATTCATTTTTAGGTCTAGCCTACGCAGCGCGCATGCGTTGCTTAGGAAAAGACCTTTTGGAATCAATTCGCTTTTCACCCTAAAAACGTGCACGCGTTGCATTGCTTTCAATGGCAACGCGTGCACATTTGGCGATTCCCTTGCGGGAGCGAGCTTTGACACCATATGTTTGTAATTAACTTGTAAACATATGGTGCCCCTGCTCGCTCCCGCAAGGGAGGAAACCGGCGCAGGCCCCCTCCTCTCTCCCCTCCCCCTGCTGCCTCCTTTCAGCGCGAGGCGCGCGCGCTTGTTTTTCTTGTACTGAAAAAGTGTAAAACTTACACAGAGTCCGCCTGGGCACTGAAATGCGCTGTTCCCGACACTAGATGCAATAATTTGCACTTCAGAAGATTAGTGCTCGTCTCTTAGTTCCCAGAGACTATTCTTCTTGGACACCACTTCATGCGAGAACAGACAACCCTCTCTGTCCTGCCCGTATTTGTTTTTCCTCTTGTTTACTTTTTTCCAGTTGTTGTCCCCTGACAAGATCAATCCATATTGATTTCTTTATTTGTCTTCACAGTGACAGTCTGCGGTATCCGTTTTGCAGCGGCGTTTGTTTACACACAGTGCTACTGCAAATATCTGATGTAAATCTACAAAGCTCTGTATCCAGTTCCGTGGATTTCCCACTTACATGACCAAATAACTGTGATGCGAAACTTCAGTGAGGTAATTATTATGATGAACATATTTAAAAGCACAAAAATTCTGATCGTCACAGTAGCTGCACTGTAATGCAAATTATTTGCAACTGCAGTTATGTAGCGCTTTTTAAACCATCTTGAAATTCCGAAGCGCTATGATGGACCACGATTGAGCTCACTGGCATTAACATGAACTTGATTCTCGGCCAAGGCGGATAATAAACTTGCTCTGCAGGCACCTCCTTGCCCAGTGGCGTGCCCACTGAAGTTTAAAAATGCAAACTTGAAAAATCCCCCAGATGCTGTACATACGAAAACATCGGCATTTCTAAATTACTATAAAATATCCTATTAGCTCAATTAAATCTGCCTCCCAAAAGCACAGTAAGGTAGAAACGGCATCTCTGAAAAAGCTGCAATTGCAAAATGCAATCCAAGCTAATCTCGCGCTCTCTGCCCCTCTCTCTGCTTCAAAGCTGCAGGCACGAAGATGTAGGCCAAAGTACGAGGCAAGAACATTGGCCAACTGTTGCCGAAACAGCCCCCTCCTCCCCAGCTTTCCATGTGGCACTACCGGACCAACCAGGATGCTCCACCCAGCTGTTCAGCTCAGCTCCCTCTCCCCTGATTGACAGATGAGCTCTGTTGCTGCAGGAGGTGTCATCCATCACAGGCTAGAGAGGGGTGCAGTGTTCTCAGAGTGTACCAGAAACTTTAGACATCTCCCGGCCTGACACATCTGCACAGTGTCCGCCGTCCACCTCCTGCCCCACCCCCATCTCACTGCCAGCAAGTAAATAAAAACGTACAACAACAACAAAAACCTCAATGTGCAGTTGTATGTTGCAACAGATGTCTTTGCAGTAGCAGCAAACTACAGCGGGGGGTCGTTTTTCACTTTTAATGCCCTATGCCCCCACCTCGCAGAGGAAGCATCCCATTGCCTCACAGCTCACACAGGCACGATTCCACATGCAAATCTCGCATGCGCCCCTCCCTCCGCCTCATATGCCTCAATACCTCCGCTCCTTTTAAACGCCACCCCCCTCCTCTCCCTGAGACACCAGAGCAGAGAGAATGCACGGCTAAGACACTCAAGGGTAAACAGCAAGTCGAGGAACGAGAAAGGTGGGCCTGTGTGCAAGGGAAACTGGGTTATGTGGCAGGCTTTGCAGGTATGTGCATTGACAGGGGGTGCAGAAGAGGGAGCTGAAGAGATGAGGGTAAGGTGGCTCCTCCCGACCCTCCCCCGCTCGCGGTGATGCTTGCAACCCCCCTCCAGACCACTTTAATAGTAGCGGAACGGGTGTGGCAATTTATAAATAACAGCAGCACGGCTTCCCTCACGTATCCTCCTCGCTTCTCAAACGTGTGCGAAAGTGTTCGTGTGGTCTCCTGAAACAGCATGGAATTCAGCAAGTGAAGCTTACAAGGTGCACCACTCAAAACGATTTTCTTAAGAATAACGCAGTACTTCTTTGGAATGAGATGCCAAAGGTACCCAGCTTCTAAGAGCTACACAGAACAGGCATTAGTTAAAGCCGCACACAGTTTAACTCATTCCACTGACATCAGAAGGATGAAAGGGGAGCTCACTCTACCGGGTTTTGAATATGTGATGGCAGATTGCCCGCAAATCTTTGCAGCAGTTGTTTCACCCACTTGTTGTCTACCGCTTCAGAGAGCAATACAAGCAGCCAAATAAATAACAGGACCTACACAAACGGAGTTTAGGTGGCCTGCAAGCATGGTTTTCCATGATATTGTTTTTTTTTTACTTTTAATTTAGCTTCCAAAAATACATTTCATTGGACGGTAAAATATTTCTCAGCAAGGGCATTTTTCGCGTCTGAGACCGTTTCTCAGTTCATCAGTTTTATTTAAAATGGACTCGCATCAGAGCATTTTATAGCAAAGCACTCGAATAAAGCGGTATGCTTCAAGGCAACCCGCCATGTTTGTCCTTTCAATTGCTCTAAAATGGTCTCCCATCATCCCTGACCTTGGACTCTTTTCTGTTTCATCTGTGTCTCAGCACATTTTTTTTGCTAACCATTCGTCGAGCTCCGAGCTCTGATAAAAGCAGCGGTTAATGTTTACTGGAACTTATAGTCCTGTTTTATAATGGAATACACAAGACTACAAGTCCCAGAATTCAAACCAAACAAGCATTGGCATAGCCAATAGGTCTCGCCTTTGGGACCTTATAAGTGTTTAGCCATGCAACAGTTGATGTTGTTGCACCAAGGATATTGTGCTGCATAACTAAATACTTATAAGGTCCCAAAAGCGAGACCTATTGGCTATGCCAATGCTTGTTATCATAGATTGCGCAAATCCTCCTCTATGTTTCCTACGATTGCTCTGTGGCCAGGAGATTGATCTTGAAATCTATTTTGGAGTTTTGGGTGATTTGTATAGGCACACTGTAGGCGGAATTCCATTTAGTGGTGCCCAAATTGCATCTCTGTGGACAATTTTCTTTGCAATCATATATGCAGGGTCGGCCCTTGCTGGGATACTACCCCAGGCCGAAAAAAATGACGCCCTCGCTGCTGCTTTCGAATAATATGAGACAGTGGGGGTGGGGGTGTATTTTGTGTTGACAGGTGAGTCACTTGGTGATTACATCAAAGCAGTGAGTGACCTCTGAACACATACATTGTTGCACCACCATTAGCTCATCTGATTCACTCATAGCTTGAGCTCTATGACGCTGTGGTTCCAGGTTGTTGGTGGGGAAGATGGAGTTATTAGTGCGTGGCTGCAGGGGGTTGGGAGGGGAGCAGGTGAATTAATGGGCTATTTAAAACACCACCTACGGCAAACAAAAAATGATTAAAACTGTTTATTTTGAATCATTAGAGCCAAAGGGGAAGGATACTCCTGTTTGCATGACCGTAATGTAGACTGCTTCCTGCGTCCCTCTGAAGACTGGCGCCCTGGGCCCAGCTCGCCCATGCCAAAACCCAGCCCTGCATATATGCTGCATAAGTTTATATAAACGGACATAGAGCAAACGTCATGATAGATATATTGTTATGTTATGTGTATTTTTAAGAACGTTGTTTTAGTTCAATATAAATAGTGTTTGGTGTGTGAAAAGCTTTTCGGGTCGGTATTTTGTGTAATAAATAATGACAATTACTACACATGATTTTATATATATAGACTGAATTAGCATGAATGCAATTGAAACAAATTTTATATAATTTATAGAAATGTGTTGATAAATGTTTTAATTATGCTGCATTTCTGTGTAAAATGCCATCTTGGACAAGATGGATGCTAGCTCTGTCATTCACTTCCCCCTGCGCACGTAAAGCTGATGTCATTATAATTTATTTTCACTGCAATCATTGTCTTGTTAATGTTGAACTTTCTATTGTGCGGATGTGAGATTGCAACAAGTATCCATATTTCCTGTTCCTTCACTGGTTCTATTCATTCAGAAAAAATCTTATTGGCAAATGTTTAATATTTGTTTGAACATCTCCGGATGACATTAGCATAGAGGGTGTTAACCCGTTCGATGCGTCGGACGGCTCCCGGCCGTCCGACATCACGGTGGGCGTGTGCGGAGGACGGCCGGGGGCCGTCCGAGACACGCCCACTCATTATTTCACCTGCACCGCAGCGGAATTCGCGCCGTGGTCAAAAGGTTAAATAATTATTCAAAGAATTGGGATGGTGCTCATGCATTAGGATAATGACCCTTTTTATTCTTGTGTACTGATTTGCTGAAGAAATGATACTTTCGCCCACCCCAGGATGAGTTTGCAAGATTGTTAATTTCCTATGCAACAATTGTGTAGAATAACCCCTTGATTTTGAAGGTGAGCCAGAAGACATTTCTATTCTACTAGGGATGCTGCCCAATTTCTTTTTGATTTTGCGACTCAGTTGGAACTGGGAATAATTTTCAGATTTTACATGCTCTGTATAACTTTTCTTCTGAGAACCTCCATTGCATTGACCCTGTAATGCTTATTCTAAAGTATGGTAATAATGCCTTTTAAATTTTCAGTGATCTAGAAATCAATTATTGAGTGGACCCTATTACTTAATTAGCTGTTTTACTCTGCTAATTTGATGTTTGGGGAGGTGCTTTAATGCTGAGACACATTGCCTCATGAAATTGAGGTTTAACACTGTCACTGATTCAGTAAATTGTCCGAGCACTGAGTGAGGTAAAAATTTGGGTGTCTACATTTTGGGGTATGGTTTGCTTCCACAGTTGTTAAGGTGTAAATTTTGTCTTGTGTACATGTTGCGGTGTTAAGTAATTGAGGGTATTTTTTGTACTTTTTTGTTTCTCTTTTTGTGCAGGTAAGGTGTTTCTGTATGTCATTTTAATTTGAAGCTTTAATGATACTGCTGCATTCACAGTTCCATGTGTGCAGTGTCTGAGTTTGTAGTGTGTTGTGCTTTCATGGGCTGGCGCCAGAAGAGGATGTGCATCGTATGTGGGGTTGTGGCATACTCTAATCAACTGTGTGTCTGAGGTGAGAGGTGGTATGTTTTTTCACTATGCTTTGATGGACTGATGCCAGCGAATAACATACGGTATACTTGAGAGTCTGTGTGAACTGTGTGAAAGAGGGTGACAGGGATGAACTACAGTGTGCCTGTGTGGACTGTGTACCAAAGGTCATTAGTTATGGATTGAAATACTTGTGATGTATATGTGTTTGCATGGACTGGTGCCAGGGGATATGCCCACTGGTCCAGGGATCGAGGTTTTCTTCTTTGGACTTTGTAATAGATGGTTGTAGCCTTCGTGTTTTTGGATGTATGTGTGCATGTGCGGACAGATATTCAAGGGTGACATGCACCATATGAGGGATGTGGTTTGTGTGCATGGACTGTGTGCTAGAACGGAAACGGCAGTGTGATTTATGTGTTTGTAGTTGCAGGGTTTTTAGTTCATAATTCGAATGGATGGTTTTTGGATGCTTTTTGTCAGGTGAGCTGTCTCTACTTAACAGGTGTGTTGTTAAAAAATGCATTGCATATTTTCATATTTGCTGATATTTTCTTGCAATTTTGAATTAATCGTGTTTTGTAGTGATGTAGCTTTAGGAGGTGTTTGGGCTGTTAAATCCCCCTATAGAATGTATTCTAAAGTAAATAGTTGGGTACAAGTGCTTTCAGTCGGGTATGGGGAAGTGTCTGTCAGATTTCACCTGGGATTTTTACATGTGCATACTGACAAAAACACACACACACACGCACACCAGGGGCGGCTCCTCCATGTGTGCGGAGGATCGTCGCCCCATTGCTTTCTCGCTGTGCGAGAAGCAGAAACATAAAATGGTATTATGAATACCATTTTATGTTTCTGCTTCTCGCACTGCAAGAAAGCAGAAGGGTTTGGTTGGGGGCGGGCGGGTGGGCGGTCCTGCTCCAGGCAGGGAAGGAGTGGCTTGCCCACTGTTGTGGGCGCTGACTGTTTGGTCTGCCCCAGGGCCGACCAAACCAGTCATGCACACTCTCCGTTTTCTCCATGTAGGCTGCATGCAGCCTGCATGGAGAAAATAGCCTCCCCATAGACACCTGTGCGGTCGGGTTTGCAGCCAATCACAATGCTGCCATTGCAGCGTTGTGATTGGCTTAGGTGAGGGAGGCTGCCTGCTTCCTGTGTGGAAGAGAGGACGCGGGACCAGACCGGAGCGGGCCGCGAAGGTAAGTTATATTTTTAAAAAAATGTATTTAAAATTACCCCCCCCCGGCGTGACTCCCTCCCCGTGCGAGCCCCCGCCCCCCGACCTGCGAGTCATGCCGGCCGCGACTGACACACACACACACTCGTCTCTATTATAAAGGCCTTAAAAAATGTTGATTAGTTGGAAAAATATTGTGTTTTAAGAGTCCCTGGCAATCCGCCATCTTCTCTCTTCCCACTGCCCCTTAAGCCCCCCTCATGTCTTGCTTCTCATATGTGTTTTAACAAGATATCACAGATTGATTGTTGGGGAATCTGAAGCTCACCCCCCCCCCCAACTTTATTGTCCAGACTACACCCCTGTTGCTTTGTGTGCGTTTAGTTGAGTATTGCTGTAGTGTGAAACGTATTTAGTAAAGGCGCTGTCAAGCAGCAAAATGTCTACATTTCTTTATTGTGTTGTTTGCCTATCAGATTGACCATTACAAAAAATGAAGGGAATTGAGTCTCTTGAAAAAAAACACGGGACACTGACAAGGTGTCAGTGTCCTGTGTTTTTTTTCACTGTACCTTCTTTTTCTCGCTTGGAACTGCTTAGGCAATATGTGTTCCAGTGACTCTTTGTCTGGTTCTGGGCTGTCACTTGAGGCAGGTGAAGATGTTGGGCTGTGCATAAAGGCTTCCTGGTCCTGGTGCAGCAAGTCTAGTGCACCTTGTATTCATCTGCGGCTTCATCCTTTTTCAGACGTCTAAAAGTAGGGTAACTTATATAGGTCTGCGTGTAGCTCCTGGAAAGCTTTGAAGTGATCTTCCTGTGGTCTGTCTGACTGACTGAGGGCATGTCACACAATCAGACACGTCACGTGATGCAACCTGTAGCTCTTAAACCACAGCTTCACAGCGACAGCTTGGACCGTGACCGGCAGATCCAGGCCTCCGTGCTCCTTCAAGTCACACTTGTGCTAACTATTAATCCTGCTTTATCTTCAGCTAGATGTCTTTTGTCTTTTAAAAGGTGGCATATATAACCACCCATTAGACAATCTCCAGGGCACATTTAGGGTGACCAACTGACATGGGCGCAAATTCTGATTGTGAGTGTAAAAATTCAGGACAAAGGGTCAAAATTCAGGACAAAAATTCAGGACAGGAGGTCAAAATTCAGGACAAAACTTCTGGACAAAAGGTAAGGTTTACAGACACATCAGAGGAGGTTGCGCAATAGTATATAATTAAGCCCATCCATATCCAAACATATTCAACCATTTGCAAACCTATCCATCATATATCCTTCCATCCATCATTTCACTCATCCATCCCTCCATCCACCCTTTCACTCATCCATCCATTATCCATCCATCCACCCTTTCACCCTATCCATCGGTACCCTCATCCATCAACTCTTCCACCCATTCACTCATCAATCCAGCCTTTTAGCCTTTCACCCATCCAGCCATCCTTTCACTTACTCATCCATCCACCAAGTCACTCATCCTTCCACCCATTCACCTTTTAAGTCATCCATCCATCCTCCCTTTCTCTCTCCATCGACCCTTTCACTTAGCCATCCTTCCTTCCACCCATCCATCTACTCATCCACTCATGAATCCATCCATTGACCCTATCACTCATCCATCCTTTCTCTCATCCATCCACCCTTTCACTCCCTCACTCATCTTTCCATCCTTTTGTCCATCTACCCCCCTTTCACTCAATCATCCATCCTTGCATCCTCCTTTTCACTCATCCGTCCATCCATTCACCCTTTCACTTATCAATTCATCAATTCATCCATCATTTCACTCATCCATCCACCAATTCACTCACCCATCATCTACCCTTTCACTCATCCATCCATCCTTTCACTCATCCATCCATCCTTTCTCTCATTATCCATCCACTCACCCTTTCATTCATCCATTCACCCTTTCACTAATCTATCCAGCCATCCACCCATCCCTTCACTTACTCACTCGCCCACCTTTTCATATTATTTATGAGCTGAGCCTTTGTCTGCAGAGTTGCAGACAGGTGATGCCCATCAAGAATTTCACCCTTGCTGTAGTTCCTAAAGCAAGGGGTGGGGGTAGGGTTCAATATGCCCTTGCACATAGACAATCTGAAAAAGTGGAAGTCATGAGTCATGCATGATGCACAGTCCCAGGCCATGAGGTGACTGTGACATGGGGTTTCCAGGGTTTTAAGTGGGATGAAAAAACTGGGGGATCTCTCCAAAGGGGGTGTTTGATGTAATTAAGGGTGTGGCTTAAAACACCTAAGCTAAAAATCTGTGCTTAGTATAGTGTACAGCCCGACTGGTATTTTGCCACTTCTGTCATTGTATCCGGATATATAACACAACAAGTAACGTTACACCTGCAACAAGCCAGAACTATTGGATTTGTCAATGGTTGTTAGTTGCATAAAATAAAAAAGCAGCAATCATGGCTTCCTTGAATATAATATTGAAACTGCATCAGTTCTAAAATGACGAGACTGTGAAAGAACTCTAGCCCCTTCTTTTTAACTTCTTTCACCAGCTTCTTTTCTTGAACTGGATTCTCATGTAGCACCATTGGCGTTTTTGCACATTTTTTTGTCTGACAGAATGCCCTGCCCTAGACCGAGGCTGGGGGAGGCCACTGCATGCTTTGCAGCCCAGACTGGCCCATTGTCATTCTGCATGTGGCAATCAGCCGCATACAGAATGACAAAGGGCAGGGTGGGGCTGCTCTTGTGCTCAGAGGAGTGCTATGCAGCCCCATCAGGGAGCTGAGGCTTCATGCAGGGAACAGTGCTGTTCCCTGCCATGCCCAAAATTACGGACAAAAGGCGTCCGTAAAAGGGATCCTCACGGACAACGAACGTGAGGTCCAAATTACGGACAGTCTGTGAAATTTACGGACGGTTGGTCACCCTAGGCACATTCCTGGTTGTCTGAGCTATTCATGTTCTTGATAACTTTGGAATGGCCTGACATCATCTATACGTCCTTTATTACCTGTCCCGGCGCTCTGACATCCTGGGCATCCAGAGATCTTTAAGGATGCGGATTGGGCATGATAAAAAGGCAAGTGATAATGTGGCTAGAATGCTGCTAGGGCTGGGGCACAGTCAGTTCAATATCAGGCGAAAGGGAATCTGGGCTGTGATCCAAGTCTTACTCTCAAATCAAGGTACCATCTTGGGTCACGGTGCTTCATGTCTCGGTTTAGCACAGCTGTGCTCTACTGGTATCATTTGATGGTGTCAGTCACTCTCTATACTTTGTCACGTGGGGGTTCACGTTGCTCACTTTCAGATGAAGAAAATGCGAGAGACAGACGCCGCTTGATAAGGGACTACCACAATGCGAATCGATTAGTCTCTTTTAAAAATCAGTATTGCTGTTATCCAGTCGAATCATAATCGTTTTAATGACCTCAGTAGGATGAAAGCTCGAATGAGCTCTCCTGTGGTTTGAATGTTTAATAACAGCTTCACATAATTACCTCTGCAGCAGGGACACAACCCACTGAACGATCCAGACAGTGAGAGCCGGGAAACTGCAGGCTCCTATCTTATGTGGCTTGAGGGCACCTTTATACCAAATGTAGACAAAGCTCATTTGCAGTAGTGCTTTTCAACTTCACACACTAGATATACGAAGAGTAAAACAAAGCAAGCCAAAAGTGAGAAGTTTTCAGATGCTATCTTCTGCCTTACTTTTTTCTTAGAATAAATCTTGTGTGGAATTGAAAAATACCATAGTTAAAAGAGACAAAAACTAAAACATTTTGACAAAAATTAAAGTTGAGCAGTTCTTCCTCCTATCTTTGTTACATTATTGTATCTTGCAAGCAATTGATCTTATGTCATGTCTGACACATCAAGCCAGTCCTAGCTTTATAGTGAAAAGAACTTTGCAGGCTGGCATTTTTGAGCCCATCCTTTTAATGTTAAATATGCTCTGTTGGATAAAATACATGGATTGGCCCAATGTGTTTCAAATGGGACCTAAAGCAGCTCTGAGGTATTTACCAATTCGAAATTGCTACTGTGGTCAATTTTCGTGTTTAAACGTGCAGTTAAAAATATGATTGCAATCATTCTATTAAATTGACCTGTCACTCTAAAAGAGTCAACACTGTGATCTTTTATCAGAAATGAGGTGGTGGTTTTAGTTAGACGCCCACATTTGAAATTTTCTCCCAGCCTGGACATGACTGAGAAAAATTTGTGACTGCCCATTATAGAGTGGCTCACCTCCACTCTTTTCTTTTAATAAAATTATTGTGCCGCTTTTCTGCATGTTTGTCTGTACTTCTCAGCTCTTTTCTTAGCCGATGCTTGCGGCCCTTCAAACATAAATTCACATACTCCCATGGGAGCTCATCCCCAGTTTAAAGACAATTGCTTACAGGTGCACTTGCATTCCTGGTATGCACTTCATAGGGTGCACCCATTGGCTTCATGTGAGTCTTTCTTCTGTCTCTATGGTGGTTCCTCACTGATAGGTGTCAATAGGATATTTCTCTCTCCAGAGGTGCAGCCCCATTGAAGTGCATGTACACAAACTATACACAGAGTCCTGATGCTCTTTGTGGTTGTGGGAGCTCGGCATGGACACGTTGTGGTAAATACAGTATCAAGTGGTGCATGTGGGGGAATGTTAGTCCAGTCACATTACTGAAACTCTGTAGGTTGTAAGACAATACCACTGAAACTGCGGGCGCCGGAGGTGCTGCGGCACCCCCATGAAACATGTACGAGTTTAGCTAGAGAAATAACACTAAAGAGGCCCCTCAAATGTTTTACTTCTGTCATTATTTTAGTGCCTTCAGAGGAATACTGTCGAATATCCCCTATGCATTTCAGCAAGTACCATTATTTTCCAGCACCCCCACTTTAAAAATTGTTCCGACAACACTGATTTAAGACCAGATTGCAGGAGGGGCATCAGGTTCTTCCCAAAGATTTTATTTTCAGAAATCTATTGCACGGTTCTGAATTTGCAGTAACATTGCGACTAGTGCTGGTGCCACATTAAGATAACAGGTGCCCAGTGCTTAATTTGTAAAAAACATAAGTGCCAGGGCCCTCCTCAAGAGGCCACTGAAGCTTGCACTACCCATTTCCCCTGCCAGCGCTGCTGACAGTACCAACACAACTACTACCCACCACACCCAACAAGTGTGAAAATTCAAACTATTCCAGGCCACCGAATGCTATAAAAATAGCTTGGGGCAGTCAGGTATCAGTAGGTCTACTGGAAATATGCGACAGGAGAGGGCCAAATTATGTGGCAGGGTTGAGTAAATTAGTCGGCAAGAAAAGCCATATTATGTGGTATAATGCAGCACATTTTGTAATAGTATTACTTCATTATTTCATAATATTTAAACTTAATAACACTGTATGGACATTGGTTGCCCCCATTAGTACCAGTTTAACACCCAAGTATAGCAATAAACCACAGAATGGAGACCAGCCTTCCTTTGCAAAGGACCTTCCACTGCACAGCAACACATGTCCCTGCATTTTTAGTAACCTTTGAACCGTTTGGCCTAGAAACATTTTTTTTTAATCTGCACATTATGCAGCAGATGATGAATTATGTGGCAAATCTACAATTATGCGAATATCGCCACAGCTGCGCAATCGCGTAATTCCAGTGGCACTTGGTATTAGTCATTTTTAATGTATGTTGAATTGCTAAACAACTGCTGTAGTGCTCATCACAAAATTAGCCTAAGAGCGCCACCATGTGGCGGGGTGTCATAAGTGCTCTTGTTGACAATTAAGTGCCATTGCCGGGCACCGGAAACCACTGGCTCAAATTAAGCACTGCAGGTACCTTATGTCTTCTAAACAAGAAATCACAAGATTGTACTGGATTTCAACAAATTACATCAAAAATCATCTTGTTGCTAGCTAGGGGTGTAGCTACATAATAAACTTTCATTTTGCACCAGAAATTATTGTTACCATATAATCAGCCTGAACTTTGTAAGATTTAAAGACCAGTTACTGGAGGATTTATGAACTGTCCTGTTCTCAAGGCTTTGTTTCAGAAGCGGAGAGGCAAATGAGGCAGGGATCTAGAATTTCCCTCTACAACTCGCCCAGTCCTGGTTTTCATTTTAACTGTTGGTATTTATAGTATTATTTTTCCAATCATAACTGAACTATAAGCACCAAATTCCACACAATCCCGCTCCTTCTCCGGAAATGCCCCTACATCTGGAATGCCCTCCCAAGAGACCTGCGTTGCAACCCTTCCTATATCAGCTTTAAAAAAGACCTCAAAATGCACCTCCTCAATAAATATTGGTGGTCTTAACATGCGCCCTGCACTTGATCTCCAATCTCCATGTTATATATGTATATAGCTAGTGTACTATCTATCTGTTTAGCGGACTTGTATAGCTTTTTGCACTATCTACCTGTTTATGTGATATGTATAATTTCATGCCGTTTCTCTTTTATTCCCTGCTTGTATTCCATGTTTGTGTTATATATTGTTTTTGCCATATCTTCGTACTCATGTAAAGCGCTCTGATACCTCTGTGTCTAGCCAGCGCTATATAAAACCTCTAAAATAAATAAATAAATAAAAAATAAAACCCCATTCTAGAAGGCTGGCTGCAGTCTGAGGTGGGGCAACTTGAGACCTTTGACTCTCAGGCTTACCCGCCTGTGTAGGGTTCAGCATTTTCTGATTTAATCACATTTACCTGTCTCATATGCAGTTTTTTTTTCAACTGTTTGTGATGTCACTCATAGTGAGAAACTGGATGGGTGCAGTTATTGTATTCTTTCGGTAAGATGATAGCCTGCAGTATCAGTGACAGTAACAGTATACTGTAGGTCACGAAGAAGAGGAGAAAAACTACACGCTCCCCTTATTTGCTCTGATTAAGGCACTGCTTAGGTTGTCATTTTGTTCTGTAACTAAAGATGAGTTATCGATCTGTAAATGCCTTTTGAAGTGGTTGAGTTGTGTCAGCTGCCTCACCTCTGAAGTTTTTTGTTCGCATGCTGGGCTATTCCACTCACGAATAGCAGTTTAAAAGCCACTATACGTGGTAGGAGAGGTTTGACGCTTGAGAATGGGTTTTTCAAAAGAGAAAATAAACATAAAGGTCAAAGAAAGTTGGGTCGCTGGTTCATCATCTGTTGCCGTCTTTCTAACACCGCAAGTCTTTGAGTGGATTGGCCTGTCCTAGTGTGGTCACCTCTTTTTTAATATCTGCTGTATTTTGCTCATAACTTGAGCCTTCTTAATACCCCAGATCCGAGGACCTTGGATACTACCTCAATGCCATATAAAATTCCTGTCCAACTCTCTTGTCGCTACTATTGCCGCCCCAAGGCTTTACCTACTGAATGCTGGGTTCACTACACATTCCTCACCTCCCACACCATCCCCAGTTTCATAACATCAAGAGGGCTAGCATCCTCTCGGCCTGATATTCCGGTGGCACATCAGAATTCACTGACACTTCTAGGATATCAACAGATTTTACTACCAGATATTGCACTTACTATACAATACTGAGGTGTCCTCCGGTAACCTTTTGTACACATTCACCAAGGCGTATCTACCTAGACTCTGCCTACTCAGGCAAAGATCTACCGTAAGAGTTGTTAAACCTTCTCCGTGTGCTCCAGTGTGCAACCAGCAGAAGCATGTAGAAGAGCTTGATTATAATCTATTGCAGATCACCTCTCATAGCAGGTGCTTAGTCATGGTAACGCCATCAATGAATCCTGCTGATACATTACTGACATCCAAATATGGCTGACTCAGCGTAAACTACTGATTCATCAGCGAATGCTGTGTTAGTTCTAGTGTATCATATCCTTATGGTGAAGCTTACAGGTCTATGCGTAAATATTTTTAAAATGTTCCATTGAAAGGAATACTTACTGTTTTATCTTTTATTTTATCAACTCGGAGATTGTTAAAATGCCTTAAAGGTACGGACTCAGTTAATTCCACCTGGTGACAAGAGGTATTTTACACTAATTTGCCTCTTAGATCATCATATTTTCTATACCATGTATCCGTTTATAGTACATAGATCAATTCTATAAAGAGAAAATAAATGTTTCCCTCCATCTCCTAGTTGAGGTCACATTTTCTTTTACTGCTGTTCCTGATTTGTTTAATATGAGAGCGGCATAGTTATACAAGGTGAAAACCTCACACTGGATGTGTCTTTGAACCAAGGACTAGCTTTGCTGCATTTTCTTGTGACAGCTGCAGAGCTACCTGGACGTCACACATTTGGATTCAATCTATACCTGTCAAAGGTATTTTCAAGAGTATTCCATAGTGCTCCGAAGAGATCGAAATGTGACATATTAACGCTGTTTAAAACAAAATAAATACGCCTAGCGTATTACACATTACCTTTCAAGCTTTAAGCATAGCTGCTGAATATAACCTTCTAGATTGAATACCATGATGTTTGCCACCAAAAGGCATGTGGTGCACCCATCAGCCAGAAAGAACACAAGGATGGCTATTGACAAATGGTTCAGAAAAACGTCAACACGTATCCAGCCATCCTTAGTGCGACAACCGTCGAGACAGCACCATGGTGTGCCAACAGTAAGCTACCATACTCTCCGAAATCACTAGAATTCTTGGCAAGCCGCTAAAAGACAGGTAGGTCTCTGGCATACCTGACATGTCATTTGCTCTGTCCCAACACTAGCAGCCTTGCAGAGGTACCCGCCTTTAGAAAATCATGCATATGCATGAGGAGCAAATTTGCCACCACCCACACTGCACAGGGAGGTAATCAAGCATGGCATTTGCTTGTACCCGCCCCTCCGCATGGATTGCTGTTGATACACACCCAGAATTGAGTTATTTTGTTTTCAATGTAGGGTGTAGGCTGAGACACATTGGTCCCAATGACACCCACGGATTGAGTACCACTAGGGTTGAATCATCATTTCAACCCACCTGAGTGAATCTAGAAAATCATGTACAGGACAGTGTTGTTGAAGGACTGTTGTCCACGACTGTATATTTCATTCGGGTTCAGTTTGAGCACTGTTTGTATATTGTCACTCACAGCTGCAACTGATTCCATGGGCGATATTGTGAAATACTGTATCAAATACATGACCATGCAATATATGTATACATCAGGGAGTGAATACATAAGCAATACTGCTGTACTGTCTCTCCGATAATTTATTCACAATATCTTCTAATATTTTTCCATATAAACTAATACCTTGGAAAGAGCTGGAAATGATCGGAGTTACAGTGGTTAGCAGAATACCAGGTAATATTTGTATGAATGATTGCATTACCCAAACAAAGAAAATCGTTGATACCATCAGGGAGTTTGGTAGTGTCTCTGGGAAGGGAAAGAGGCTGGAATACTGCTCCTCCACTGTAAAGAAAATGAAAGAGCCGCTCTCCCTCTCATCGGTACCTCGGCTGAAAGCATGCTCCCTGTGCTAACGGCCCTGGCGGATGCAGTGCCCTTCAGTTCTGTGCTCACCGGAACGGCTTCGGGGCACCAGGAAACAACGAAAACATCACCACTGAACACAGAGAGCCAACACCCAGTGACAGTCAAGCACACACCCATCATTGAAAGTGGGCTCGTTAGGGAGCTCCTGCCCTTCCCCACGAACCCCACTTCGCTTTCACAATTGGCTTTAAATGCTCCGGGAACTCCAGCCCTTCCCCCAGCTATTCCGTCCCTATCGATTTACTGACCAGCCCCGAAAAGTTATTTTTTGTTTCTTTTTTTAGTCATTACCTAGAAAAGCATTGATTTACATTTGTAATAGCCAGTTTAACGGTTTCATGCACACTATTTTCAGCTGTTTACCGGCCTATGCGCAGCACTTTAGCAAAGTGCTATATAATTAAAAGAAGATTAACAAAAAAGAATTGTCTCTGACCTGTGTGGGCTGGTGAGGGATGCCCAGTGCACACCTCAGCAGCTGACCTCAAAGGGCGTGGTTCAGAGACATTTTAAGGCACGGACAAGTGGCCAATTGCCCAGGCCCCCGCTGAGAGATTGAACTTTCTCTATATTTGATCTCTGTCCATTCAATGTCTCTATCTAAACTTCTCTCACTCTCTGCCACCGTCTTCCTCTGTCTCTCTACCCAGTGTCATCTTAAGGATTTTTGGGGTCCCATGAAAGACATATTTTAACAGTGTTTTGTGATCCTATTAAAATGTAACATATAATTTAGCATTGTGGCATTATGCAGGCTTGAATTAGCAGGAAATGAACAATGAAACTGTATTTTTTCCTACAGGGGCTCCCAAAATAAGTCATGCCCAGGGCCCCTGAAATCCTTCAAATGACACTGTCGTGGTTGTCTTACGATCAGGGCCACATATGTCTCTGAAGTGCTGACAAGCTGAGTCAAGGTGTCATAGGGCCCCATAACCATAGATTCAATAATGTGATACTCATTCCCCTGTATTCACTGCGAGTCAATACTAAATGCAGTGTTAACATTTATAATGCAAAGATCTTTAAATGTTATATAATAGTGCCGAACATTCAGACAGGTGCATGGTTCTTCATGCATGCGTTTCAACACATTCACACAAGTGAAATTTTTCTCACTAATCTGAATCGAAAATATTATTTCTCTTTGTAGATCTGACTCTGTCTTCAGAAGCTTTTTATGAAAACTACAAAGGACAGAAGCCTGGCCAAGAATAAGTTTTTTTTGCAGGTCAAGCTCTATTCCTAAAAGTTTTCAGCAGTGATTTGAGTCGACCCAAGATAGGGCTCGCAAGTTCACCAAGCCTTCACAGCACGTTCGGCTGCACTAACAAGCGCATATTAATGTGGGAATACCTCATTATTCCCTTATTAAGCTGGATGTTCACATGTCAGGAAAATCTCTATTTAAAACTGAAAATGAGGAGTTTTATTGGGACGGGGTCATGCTGCCCTCAAATTTAGCACGTTTTCTCAGCTACTGGTGTCAGGCCCCAAACTGAACGTTGTCTCTGCGTTTGGCGATTTGCGCAGCAGAAAGAGAAAAAAAATTGCTATAAGTGCGCAAAAAATTGAGGAAAAATTGACAACTTGTAAATAAGCTACTGTAAAGAAACTCCAAAAATGCATTAGGTAAAAAATGAGGCGAATGGTCCCTCATGTCGGTTCCATATATTGATGGCCTCAAGAAAATGTTTCTTTGTAAGTTCAAGAGACACCCTCATAGCAAGACAGGAGTCTGGAATCTACAATCTTTGTTTAGCAGAAGAGTATCAATGTGTGCAAAAGAAAAATGAATGCAATTAGTAAGGGTATTTAAAGAAGATAAGTGACATTTTTAGGTCAAAAGTCTTGCATGCCATTGTGCTGTAAGGGATAAAATGCAAACAAAATGAAAGGACAAGTAAGATCACGTCAGATCTGAGATTGCCCTTTCAAAATCAGGCCAAGCAGAAATGTGTCCCTGGAACACACATTGTCATAGTACCAGCAATTTCTAAAGTGAAATGTATGTGAGCTCTTGAGCATATGTCACCCAACATATGGAATCTTCTTGTAAACATCAGCATGTGTAGTCTGGACCCTAGGCCTTACCCCCTGCTGGGAAGCGGTGGTCCGGTAGTGCAGGTCCCTCTGGCCCCCCTCCTGCTGGTTCAGGGAGCCCAGTAAAGTCTGTAGCCGCTCTATGTACTGGATGGCGCTGCGCAGAATTTCTACCTTGGGCAGCCTTTGGTTGGGGTTGAGCAGCGTGCTGCGTTTTAGTGCTTCGAAGGCTTCGTTCACCTTCTTCAGCCGCCTTTTTTCCCGCAAGGTGGCTGCTCGTCGCCGGTCCACCGACACCGTCTTTCGTTTGCAGATCTTGCAGGCCCAGGGCAAGCACTGGCCCGGGCAGTGCTCCTGGTGGCCCATGGAAGACATTGGTGACAGCTTCTCCTCGAGCCCAGTGCCCGAGAGGACCCTGCCATCAGCGCAGAGCCCCATGCCAGGCCGCTCCTGGTACCCTGTCTGTTCATAACCTGGCAGCCTGGATGGGAAAAAAGTTTCGCCTTCATAAAATCTCTGATCTTGAAAAAAGTAGGGATTGGTCTCAAAAAGCTCCATCGCTGAGCTGCTCAGGCAGGCTGTCTGCATGTGTGGACACCAACTGCACTTCTGTCTCCCCACACCAACTGTTTGGTGGCATTTAAAGCCTCCGACTGGCATTAAATCACGGAGATAAATATAGAAAATGCAAAAGAAACCCGATCTATCTGTAAGCTGTTGCCACACATCAAAACTTTTACGTCTGATTTCGTGTTGTTTCCCCCTTGGGGATTGTGCTGGCGCAGGGCCGGCAATTCACGCAAGGCTAAAATGTGAAAAACCTGGCCCGGGAAATTAAGCCGTAAAACAGCATTTAAAACAATGTTGTAATATGATTAGCCGTCATTCGTCGTCCACAATGCGGCCCGTGATGGCAGCGTTGACCCCCACTGCCCCCTCCGAGACAAGGGACCGGGCGGCCCCGCATTCCTGAGTGAAAGCGGATCATCTGCTCGTTTCACTTACTGTACGAGCCGCCCCTGCACGTGCACACGGGCCGCGCGCCTGCCCGGCCCCGACAGCCCTGGCATGTTTGCGAGTGAGTGAAATAAACGGCAGGTGTCCGGCAAGGTGCACGGGCTTGTCGAGCTCGCGGTCGCCCTTCGCTTACAAAGTGGCAGACTCTCTCTGCCGCAAGACTACAAAGGGCTGGAAGTGTGCGGTACACAATCCCAAACCACACGCACAGTGCGCAGAGCAAGCCAACAGCTCTCAATGTTCCCATCCCATATGAATGGGATCTCCCCTATGGAGCACCTACACACAGGAGTCGAGTCTAATGTTAATGCGCACCCTGGATTGTGTGATATAATGTGGCAACAGGATGGAAGTACTAACAATGGCTATACTTTGTGAACAATGCACTCTCAGGAGTGCCAAGAAAGGTTGCAAAGTAAAAAAAAAAACGGATTTAGTTGACATGCCCATTGGTATTTGCATATCACAGCCCCTACTTGGCCACGTAGCGCTTTGTGGTGACTGCGGCCTGTGGTAGAGATTCATTCGAGAGGAGATCCTCCATAGGGACGCTCAATTACTGAACCACATTGTCTTTACAGAGGTGTCCATTAGGAGGTTGGGTCAACTGACGTTCCAACCAAATCCACAAATCAAGATTTGTCTTCTTAACCATAGGGACCCTGCCTGTGAGGGGGGAGTTTCATTCTTCTCTGGACCGTTAATCATTTGCTGAGGGAGTAAGGTTATGTCATTCCTAGCCTCTGAGGGCACTTGGGCATTTGGGCCCACAGACGTCTGAGTTAATGTGAGCATTTAACCATCCTGTTTATGCGTCGGGTTCTATGGGGACAAATGAGGCAAGGCTTGCAGTTGGTCTAGGATTATCCAGCTGGAGCGTGGTAGAACGTCCTGAAGCATGGTAGAATGTCCTGAAGAGTGGTAGAACGTCCTGAAGCGTGGTAGAACGTCCTGAAGCATGGTAGAACGTCCTGAAGCATGGTAGAACGTCCTGAAGAGTGGTAGAACGTCCTGAAGAGTGGTAGAACATCCTGAAGCATGGTAGAACGTCCTGAAGAGTGGCAGAACGTCCTGAAGCGTGGTAGAACGTCCTGAAGCATGGTAGAACGTCCTGAAGCATGGTAGAACGTCCTGAAGAATGGTAGAACGTCCTGAAGTGTGGTAGAATGCCCTGAAGCGTGGTAGAACGCCCGGAAGCGTGGTAGAATGTGGTGAGGCATAGTAGAACGTCCTGAAGCATGGTAGAACGTCCTGAAGCGTGGTAGAACGTCTTGAAGCATGGTAGAACGTTCTGAAGCATGGTAGAACGTTCTCAAGGTGTGAGGAAGGAGCAAAAAAGGGTCCTCACCTGCATCAGGAAGGCGATAAAAGAGGTATATGTAGGGTGTGGAGGGCAGTGCCCACAAGAAAATTCCACAGTGTCAATTCTCCTTTATTTATATATATATATTTCTTGTCCAGAATCTGCAATCCTGGAACCAGCACCGCTTCCTACTTCTAGTGCTCACCTTCCTCAGTCAAAAAGGTAATCTTGTAGCTCAAAGAGAGAGGAAGCGTGGCAGCCCATGCCTGACAGCGAGAGGAAGAAGCTTGTAAGAGCTCTGGCTTTGGCAACATTTCCCCTTTCCCTCTTTAAAATGATCACTCTTTTAAGCACCCAAGGACAAAGCACAACCTCTTACCACTCAATGGAGATTTTCTTAATATTTTCTATTTTCTGGCCGCCATTTTATTCAGGTCATTTGGTACTCCACCTACTGGAAAACCTTTCTGTCTTGTTTGTCACTTCCCACTCTGACCGGCACTGATTCGCCAATGCACTCCTTCCCAGATCCTCCTATATGCTGAAAATGTAAAAGTTAAACCCTCATACCAAAAACTGATCCATCTATGAACCCTAACGAACATCAGACTTCTTCCCCAGATCAGACCTTAAAAATCTAGTCCAAGCCATGGCTATATCTAGAAAAGAATACAGCGATGCTTCAGTCATTGGTCTTCCCAAGGCTCAACTCACACATTTAAAGGCTGCCCCTAGCTCTGCTGCCCACCTCATCAATGAGAAAAGAAAATGTAATCACATATCGCCAATCCTGACATTATTTAACTGGCGACCTCTTGATTCTAGAAGTACATATAAGTTGGCCTAAATATTTATAAGGTTTCACACAAGGTCATCCCAGTGTACTTGGCTACAAGAGTGAGTCTATTCTGAAGGAATAGAAACCTGAGAGTGAATGTCTCATCAGGCATCGAACATCCCAGATTCAAGAAACTCCATCATAAGTGAGGTTTTACAGTAATGTCGCCAAAACCAGAAAACCTGGAACTCCTCGCCATAAAGATGCACCGAGATCCCTCTTGTACATTGTTAAAATCTTGGCAAAAGAAACATTTCCTACAAACCTACTGTTATAATCAGTATTCATATAAAACGTACATACCTGTTTTGATGTCTGCACTCTATTCAATGATGTTTATGAATATTTTGTACAATTCTCACCAGTCCTACTCTACTGCGTCTACTGCTTATGTGAAGAGTTCAGGCACTTTTGTTTGGCTTGATTACAGAATACCTAAATAAATAATAAACTAATAAAAATCACGAGCATAGCTGGAATAAACTGAATGTTGCTTCTTCCAGCTCCTCCATTTGCAAGTATACTGCTCACTTCCCATGTGTCCTGGAAGAGAGATTATCCGTGCTGGTTTTGACTGTCCTCGCCCCTTCTTCCCATGTAAGGACTTACTCAAATGTGTTTCATATACTATATAAGATTTCACTCAACAGGAATTATTTCCTTGTTGTCCTATCATTTTCCTGCAAGTCAAGTCATAGCTGTGCAGAATGTGATAAAAAGGAGAATGACAAATAAATAGCATAATAACATGTCTCTTTATGGACAATGTTCTAGTCAGCACTAAAAAGGGCCTGCCCTGGTTTGTCGCAGCCCTGGACACAAGGAGAGGGAACTGCCCAAAGTTACAAAAATCAAGGATTCCCCTGTCATCTAAAGCCCTGAAACCCAAAATTAACAGGATCTCACCCACAACAAAAGGGTGAATTTAGGATGCCAAAAGAGTCTTGCTTTCCAGTTAGGAAATCGAGACATTAGGGACCCTCTTGACAAAGAAGGCAGAGAGAAATTACATTTCTTCAACGAAAGGTAGCCTGGATATTCTCCATAATTAGGTTCCGTGAATAAAAGAATCTCCTACACATAATTGGCCCTAGAACTATATAGGATGATGAACTGTTAACTCTTTGTGGCATGCTTCATCATCTGGTTCCCCATCTAGCACTGGGAGGCATCCTGGGATGCTCTTACTGTCAGTTAGTCTATTAATGAACAAACTATGTAGGAGCGTACTATGTGTGTTGTGTAGAGACAATTAGTGTTTGTGTGTATGGAAATCATACATTTATTCATTGACCCCCCCTTGCCCCACATCCGCAATGTAAAAAACAGTTTTGTCTCCCGGTCCCTGCATGTCCTGTTGGTCGATATGTTTCATTGCCCTGCAGGATGTGGCACTTTCATCAGGTCTGGTTCCTTTCAGAACACACATGAAAAGGATACAGCAAACTAATGATCACTTGTTTTCACAGTGCCATGGCTGGTCCTATAAATTAAAGTGGTGAATAGTAAACAACCACATATAAATCGATTGCTGATGCAACTTAAATCCAGTGATAAAAGTGGTGAAAAATAGATCTCTCTTATTATACCATGTTAATACTTCAACTCTGAAAGAGAAAGTTTTAGTTTAAAAAAACAAAAAATCTAAAGAGAGGATTGTATCGGTCAAGATTAGGGAGTATGGCTATAGTTGATACACTCAATAGTCAAACAGTATGACACACCAATCTTATGAATTTATGGCTGAACGTGTGAACATGCTAGTGGAATCTAAACCAAGTTGATGAAGGTTTTTTTTTAGTGGTGTTTAACAAGCTTTGGGGAATATAGCATGCGCTTTTAACATGTATAGATATGCAGTATATCAATCAGGAATCGTTTTTTGAAAATCAAGCATGCACTGTGGGTAGTGCAACAAACACATATGCCCTCATTCTTGAGTCCATGTTGTTGTTCCCTGATCTGGGGAGTAAACTTACAATTCCTGGGCAACGCAGTTTCTCCACACCAAACTCCTTCAATCTTGTAACAAGAGCCTGTGTCTCCAAGCAAGCCAGCACCTGCTTCGACATCCTATGGAATGTGACTGGGGGATTACTTAAGCACAAAGGTTATTAAATTAAAGTTGGTGAGGATCTGAGGGGACATGAAGGCCCTCTTGTCTTTGGCTCAAGGAACCAAGGCAAAACACTGGCCATACAGAATATACTCAGGGGTTTGGCTGTACCCAACTTATCCACAAACGTTTACCCTAATAAAGGGATGGACAACTATCTTGGTCACAATTCTGAGGACCCAGTATTTTATGCAAATGCAAAGGTTCACCTACCCTTGCTAGGAACTAATATCAGAGGGCTGTGGACTCTGGGAATGCACAAGTAGTTCTAGAAATTGACATCATGGCAGCATCTGCCTTTATGCAGCCTGGTCCATTCTCTTACATCTTGTAAACCTTGCTCTTTACAATCAGACGCCCCTACAAGTTGATTTCCTGGATTCAGACCAGAGTTCTATGATGACAGTTGGGCCAATTATTTCATGCCTGATACACCCTCTACCTGCTATTGAGGAAGCAGTGCAGAGGCCCTCTACTGAGCCATCCTTCTCAGTTACATGTGGCATTTTAGAGAAGCGCCCACTCTGTTCACAACCTAGTACATGGCCACAAAGACTGGAACTGAGGCCTCTATATGAAGTTATGGCTTAAGCCTATTAATGTGGATGGTTTTGTGAGGTTCTCACTGGCAGTTCTAACGTCAACCAAACAGTTGATGTATCTTATTTTCGTGACATGATATCAGCCAAACAATTAGTCCCAGAAGCCAAGCAAGTAATCAGCTGGAGCTTCGGTACTTCCAGATAGTCCCTGCAAATATCTTACTCCAAATAAAAGAGGGAGTCAAGGATATCGGATTTGAAGTCAGCCTAGGGGCTGGGATAGAATTCGGCAGCTTTTACTCATTGACGTTGCAGACTGCCCGGCCTGTCTCTTACCAAAACAGATGTTGCCCTATGTTGGGCACTTCCTTAGCTCTCACAGCTCTCAACTCTTGGCTTTACAGAAAAGGTACCAATAAGTGAAAGGGACTGGAAAACCTGCTTGCGCCCTCTGGTAAAACGTTTGAATAGTCAAAGGGCCAGTAATGCCTGCCTCTCCATGCAGTACTTCTGGACAGTTTTCTGAGAACACACCAGCACTAGGACAGGGAATGTAATGTCACCTCGCCAGAAACAGAAGCTAAATGTTAATTTGTCACTGAGAGCCGATTTGTCCTTTGGTCACCTCTCATTCAGGGCAGGCAGTGGCCCATCCATGGCTTACAAAAGGAGATGATGGACGGAGCGCTGAAACTTTTCAGACACTCACCCCCAGTCACAGATCTGGGTTGAATCCATCATCGTTCTTTAGCTCACTTCGCCACCCCAGTTCAGACACAGCTATATGCAAATCAGTCTTGACCCTGTGCCTCATGGGAACAGTCCAGCCCGAACTGCCAAGCCATGTCTTCCCTGGACCGGAAACAAGCATCCTGAGACCGGTTTCGGGCTAACAGCCCTCATCAGCCAGGCTAGCCATCCATGGCTTGCCACTGTCTGCACAGATATTCGCTCCATCACTTGCTCAGCTAATTGATTCCTCCACTCGGGGCAGTGGGCAGAGCTATCCCTCATTTGTCACAGACAGCAGTTTTACCATCACTAGTCACAGAGAGCAAATCTAGCTGTCACTGGTTAGAAACAGCAGAGTAATCCCCTGCTCTCCTGATCTATGCAGATGCAGATCTATCTTTCTACCTGATTTTTCAGTCTGTTTGTCTCTCTGTCTGCACCCACCCCCAATCCAAGATAGCCCTCTGATTACAGCCTGAGGAATATGGCCTCTCAAGGTCCAAGGAGTAAGGGAACATGTGGCTTTAGGGAAAGGGAACCATAGAAACTATTCTAGAGCAACATGGAGGCCTGTCAGAAGGTGATGGGGGAAGGGCAGGGGTTTATTATTCCCCAGGCCCTGCACTTTGCAGGGCCCTCCACCTTATATTAATAGATTTTAAAGGAAGCCTGCTTTATTTATTAATGATGAATACCAGTAGATGGCATCAGGTGCTGTGAGTTTGCTGACCAGGGAGCCTCATAAACATGTGACATGCCTGGTGATAGGAAATACTAAGGGAATGGGAGACACGGGTGTAGGAGAGTAGGATCTGCTTCACAGGGGTACCCCCACTTTTTGCTGATACTTCACTGGTTTTCGACATTAGTCTGGCTGGGGCCCTGCTATTCAGAACCCCAGCCTAGCTGTTTCCTCTTTAAAAGGGTATCCATGTGCCTTAGGCACATCTCTGATTGGGATCTGGAGTGCCCTTGTAAGTCCCTAGTATATGGTATACTATGTACCAAGGGCATAGGTACCTCAGAGGCCTGCCAGGGGCTGCAGCATATATTATGCCACCCCTGGTAGGCCATCCAAACTGACACCACAGGTCTGCTACTGCAGCCTGGGTAAGGTGGTGCATGCACCCCTTGCTGTGGTATAGGTTACCTATATCACTAGATGCATACACACATATAAACCTATAAGTCACTCCTAAGGCAGGCCTTATCAATCCTAAAGGCAGAGTGCATGGTTTCTATGTGAGAGGGTGCCCCTGCATGAGCAGGGCCCCTCTGCAGCGTTCGGAGACCATCTCTGATGCTGTTTGTAGTGCAGCCTGACCATATACTCTTAAACGCATTATATCCTCGCGGTAAAATGCTAACTATGGAATGGCTGCACCGAAACATGTCGTGTTTGGTGTCAAACATCTTGGAATACTACCCCCCGCCAATTCTGGCGGCGGGGGTAGCATTCCACCCTTCTAGAGGGAAAGGCATGTTAACTCTGACGAGTCCGGTAACTTCTTTCCAGAGCCTGGCATCACAAAATGGATGCTACTGCCACAGACACGAGTCTGGCCTCCTGCTGCTGGACGAAACTCCGGCAGGGGAGGCCTGGACAATAGGTTTCCTGTCCCAGGGAGGTGTGACCACCTCCCCAGACAGGACAAAGTGTATTGGGGCTGGGCGGGAGCACTTTCGGGTGCTTTGAAGTCCTGCACTGGGGGCACATTTGGTGTCCCTGTGCATACCCCAGTTCAAACCGGATCAGGGGCTTGCAGCCCCTGCTTTGGCGCGAACTGGACAAAGGGAAAGGGGTGTAGCCACCCCTCTGCCCTGACCCACCCATAGGTGGGGCCACAGAGTAGTCCATCCCCTATTTTTGGAATAAAGGTAGGAACCCAGTCCTTAGGACTTTAGATTATACCTGGACGAAACTCTGACACGGAATCCTGGACCTTCGACGCTCTACGACAAGATTAGAGGACTGAAGAATCTCCCTTGGGGTCAAGGAGTGACTCCCCTGCTTGGCAGGCACCAAAGAAGCATCTGTCCGGTTCGCATCACTGAAGCTCCCGTCGGACGCCGAAGTCATCGCATCACCAGAGGTGGATTCTCAGACTTCCCCGAGGCTACCCTGAGTCCCCAGCAAAGCTGAGGCCCGTGGCTATCGTGGGTAACGTGAGACCGTGACCCCTGGACACCGAGCACACTTGCAAGTGCACCATCTTCTGGGTCTCCCAAGAAGTCGTGCTTTGGGCTCCGAGTAGCCCTAGCCTCCAGCACCACCTGCACCGAAGATCACTGGCCCCCACTCCACGAGTGTCCTGTAAGCCAGCTCCACGTGCGGCGTCACGAGGCTCCTTCGCGGTCGCTAGCCCGTTGGCTAGTAGCCCTTACCGAAGGCCAATCTTTTCTTTACTTGGCAGTCTGGTTGCTCCAGGCCTGCCCTCACTTACCCTTGCTGGGTGAGTTCCCCAGACCTTGCTGGTCTGCACCATCGACGATCTTCAGCTACATCGAGACTTGCCGTTGCCAAGGCTTGTTGGGTCCAATCTGGTCGCCGACACCGCAGCACTCGACAGACATCGTGTACCAGCCCGAATCCTGCTCCTGGTCGCCGACAACGCCTCCTGGACCTCGTGGCTGCAGAAACGAGACGACCGTCAACGCACCTGAAGCACTCGACAGCGGTGGGCATCTGTCCATCGCCTCCCTGGTCACTGGCTAGTGACCCAGACTCTGTCCCCTCTGCTTTCAGGTTCTTCAGAACTCCGATCCACTCTTGGATCCACCCGGACACTTTTCTCCTGGTCGCCAGCAGCACTTTGCAGCAGATCGCCATAAGAACCGACGACGAAACCCGACCCCGAAAGGCACCTATGCACCCGGCTTCCCTGGGTGAGGTAACACGAGTACTCCGGTGCTCCCGTGGGTAGAGACTCTTCAAAGTCCTAGATCTCAAAGGGTTTTGTCCTAGTCCTCTTTAAAGTGTCCCTTTCCTCTATTTTCCCGATCCCGACTTTCTCCATAGAAGTTAACGGCGTATCGCGGTTGTGTATTTACACTGCACGCGTCTCCCGTGGGTCCCCTGTGTCACTACCTTGGGTGGTTCCTTGTGGTCCAAGCACTTCTAGAGGCTCTAGGCCTAGTGTCTAGTTCAGTCGTGGTTCGCATACCACTTTATTGGTATATGGTTTGGTACGCCCCTAGGGCCCAAACGTGTATTTGTGCTATTACTGTGATTTAAGATCTTATAACCTATGTATTTCGAACTCTAGCCTCATAAAGAGACTAGAGGGGTGTGTTTAGTAATAAATACATATATTTTGAATATATACCTGGTGTGGTGCTCTTTCATTTGGTCACTCAAGAGATTATAGACTGGTAAAACAAGCTGCTTTACATTCCTTCAAGACTTAGCCTGAAGGCTGCTCTCCACAGCTACCACTAGGATAGCTTTCAATAAGGTTGTCTTTAACCTACCTACCATAAGAGTCGATTTGGACTGGTGCAAGGTGCCCACTATAATTAGTGGACAGCATATGCCAGGCCAACTTCTCACATTGGTGTGCAGCGTGTGGGATTCCAGCTTGCTATTGTTTTACCAGATAATCTCAATTGAATTGATCAACTGAAAACCACTAAAGGTACCTAAGGTACATATAATTTAAGCTTAGAATATCAGTAAGTTCTACTGAACTTAGAGTTGTGTGTTAAGGGATAGCACAACCCTTTCTACAACTCAAGAGAGTTTAGTAGGCCACACTAGAGTAGGTAGTGCATACACCACACCACACTAGTAATGTCTTTAAAAGCAGGATCCAAAGATGCCCTGCAGGAAGCCATTGAGCTTCCCCTCCAAGTATGACACACTCCCATTCTTGGAACTGAGAGCTTTGTGTAACGTGAGGAAATTAAGGACAGGCCAAAGTCCCACCACCCAACACCTCCAGGAGTTGTTGGTGGCTTATGATCTTAGTAAGTCTTCAGAGACTGAAGGGGTAGGAGCAGAGGGTGGGCCAGCAGATGAGGAAGGGACCAGGGGTACTACTACCCCCAGCCCCCCTCTGAAACTGACCAGGAGGGTGACAATGACCCTGACCTGGAAAACCCAATCCCTTCTGGGGAAGATGAAGATGAGGATCTAGAGAACCACACCTTTGTCCCCCCAGGAAGGATTATGAGTGTGCTCAGAAAGTCTAGGTCTCCTTCTCAGGAGTCTAACCACTCTGGCACCTCAATAGGGAGCTCTGTTTCTTCTCACAGGAGGGAATCCTCTCATGAGAGAAGAAAGAGACTGGTCCAGTATGAGGAAACTCAACTGGAGATCAGGAAGAAGCAATTGGCTTTAGATAGAGAATCCCTAGATCTCCTTAAAGAGAGAAGAAAGTTGGGACTAGAGTCCCATGGTGGCAGCCATATCCCTAGAGATAGGGAAAGGTCCTATGACCATAGGAACCTGAGCAAGATTGTCCCTCCCTACCAGAGTGGGGATGATATCCACAAATGGATAACTGCTTTAGAGAGGGCCTGTAAGGTACAGAAGGTCCCTCAGGAGCAGTGGGCAGCAATCTTGTGGCTCTCCTTTGCTGACAAAGGTAGAGACAAGCTCCTCACTGTTAGAGAGGAGGATGCTGACAATTACAAGGTCTTGAAGAGTGCTCTTATTGATGGGTTTGGCCTAACCACTGAACAGTACAGGTTGAAGTTCAGAGACACCCAAAAAGCACAGACTCAAGACTGGGTAGACTATGTGGATTGTTCTGCCAAGGCTCTGGAAGGCTGGTTGATGGGCAGTAAGGTGTGTGACTTCTCAGGATTGTATAATCTGATAATGAGGGAGCAGATTCTTAATAACTGTCAAAACCAGCTGTTGCATCAGTACCTGGTTGACTCTGATCTGACCTCTCCCCAAGAATTGGGAAAGAAGGCAGACAAATGGGTCAGAACCAGGGTGAAGCAGAAGGTACAGAACCAAGGTGGGGAAACCAAGAAGCAAGATGCTAAGAACTCTGACAAGGGTGGGGAGAAGGGTAAAGATCAAAAGTCTTCATCAGGCCCCCAAAAATCTTCTTCTGGTGGGGATTCCCAGTCTACCAAGGGTAAAGGCCAAAGAAAACCATGGTGCAAGGTCTGTAAGCAAAAGACCCACTGGACCAGTGATTGCACCAAGTCCAAAGACTCCAGTCCAGCATCCACCAATGCCCCTAAGGCACCTGTTCCCCCTAGTACAGTTGGTGGAAGTGCTCCAGCAAAGGGTTTAGTAGGGTTCACCCTGGGAACTGAGTTGGGCTCTGACTTAGTCAGGGAGCTGACTCAGGCTGTGTTAGTCTGTGATGGAGGCATGGATGTGACCTCCACTGTGAGTCCCAGTAATCTGGGCAAGTACAGACAACAGCCTTTAATCAATGGACGAGAGGCTTTGGCATTTAGGGACACAGGGGCAAGTGTCACAATGGTGACACAAGACCTTGTGCTACCTGGGCAAGTTATACTTGGTGAAATGTACCAAGTGACCAATGCTAGCAATGTCAGAACAGACCATACTCTGGCAGTTGTTAACTTCTCCTGGGGAGGGGTAACTGGCCTTAAGAAGGTTGTGGTAAGTGCAAACCTACCAGTCGAATGCTTGCTTGGCAATGACTTAGAGACTTCTGCTTGGGCAGAAGTGGAGCTCAGGACCCATGCAGAAATGCTGGGGATCCCTGCAGATGTGTTTGCTGTGACCAGGTCACAAGCTAAACTGTCTAAAACTGAACAGGCCTTGGATTCTGGAAGAATGGACCAAGTGCCTTCCAAGAGGAGGAGTAGTAGGGTTAAGGCAGTGCCTTCCCCCTTGGCTCAGGAGGAAGATCAGTCCCTTGAGGGGGATGATCTCAGCCCTGAAGAAGGAACTGTCCCAGAGGAACTTGAGCCTGACCAGGTTGAGTTCTTGGGGACAGGGGGACCTTCTAGGGCAGATCTGAGCCAGGAGCAGCAGAGCTGCCCCTCCCTTGAACCCCTCAGACAGCAAGCTGCTGCTGAGGCTGCTGGGAAAGCTAGTGGTCCCCATACAGTGTATTGGGATGATGGACTCCTGTACTCAGAGAGTAGAGACCCCAAGCCTGGTGCTACCAGGAGGTTGGTAATACCTTTGAAGTTCAGGGGCTTCCTATTGACCCTAGCCCATGATATTCCCTTAGCAGGACACCTGGGCCAGAACAAGACTTGGGACAGAATTGTCCCTCACTTTCACTGGCCCCACATGTCTGAAGACAGTAAGGAGTTTTGTCGCTCCTGTGTAACCTGCCAAGCCAGTGGCAAAGCAGGTGGCACTACAAAGGCCCCCCTGATACCACTACCTGTGGTGGGGGTGCCCTTTGAGAGGGTAGGGATTGACATTGTTGGTCCCATGGATCCCCAAACAGCATCTGGGCACAGATTTATACTGGTGGTAGTGGATCATGCCACCAGGTATCCAGAGGCTATACCCCTTAGGACCACTACAGCACCTGTGGTGGCAAGGGCCCTCCTGGGAATTTTCTCAAGAGTGGGCTTTCCTAAGGAGGTGGTATCAGACAGGGGTGCAAACTTCATGTCTGGGTACTTAAAGGCAATGTGGAAGGAGTGTGGAGTTACTTATAAGTTCACCACACCCTATCACCCACAATGCAATGGTTTAGTTGAGAGATTCAACAAAACCTTGAAGGGCATGATTAAAGGGCTCCCAGAAAAGCTTAGGCGTAGATGGGACATACTCTTGCCCTGCCTTTTATTCGCATATAGGGAGGTGCCTCAGAAGGGGGTTGGTTACAGCCCTTTTGAACTTCTGTTTGGCCACCCTGTGAGGGGTCCACTGTGCTTGGTGAAGGAAGGATGGGAGTTACCTCTCAAGCCCCCAAAGCAAGATATAGTGGACTATGTACTTGGTCTCCGCTCCAGGATGGCTGAGTACATGAAAAAGGCAACCAAAAACCTTGAGGCTAGCCAGGAACTTCAAAAGGCCTGGCATGACCAAAAGGCTGTCCTAACTGTTTACCAGCCAGGACAGAAGGTGTGGGTGTTGGAGCCAGTGGCCCCAGCAGCTCTCCAAGACAAATGGAGTGGACCCCACACTATTGTTGAGCAGAAGGGTGAGGTCACTTACTTAGTAGACCTGGGAACACCCAGGAGTCCCCACAGGGTTCTCCATGTCAACAGACTTAAGCCATATGTGGACAGGGCAGACATGGGCTTGCTCATGGCTACTGATGAAGGGCAGGAGGAAGAGAGTGACCCACTCCCTGACCTGCTCTCACAGAACCCTGACGATGGGTCAGTTGATGGTGTAGCCTTGGCAGGCAGCCTCACTACCCAGCAACAAACTGATTGCAGGCAAGTCCTCAATCAGTTTAGACATATGTTTTCTCTGACACCCAGTCAGACCACCTGGTGCACTCATGAAGTGGACACTGGGGACAGTCTGCCTATTAAAAACAAGATTTATAGGCAACCTGACCATGTCAGGGACTGTATCAGGACTGAAGTCCAGAAGATGTTGGAATTGGGAGTGATTGAGCCCTCAGATAGCCCTTGGGCTAGTCCAGTAGTCCTAGTACCTAAACCTCACACCAGTGGTGGGAAAAGAGAGATGAGGTTTTGTGTAGACTACAGGGGCCTCAATGCAGTCACTAGGACTGATGCCCATCCAATACCCAGGGCAGATGAGCTCATAGATACTTTGGCCTCTGCCAAATATCTCAGCACATTTGACCTAACAGTTGGCTACTGGCAGATCAGACTAGCTGATGCTGCAAAGCCCAAAACAGCATTTTCAACCCCTAGTGGGCATTATCAATTTGTGGTGATGCCCTTTGGTCTGAAAATGCACCTGCCACTTTCCAGAGGTTGGTGAACACAGTTCTCACAGGACTGGAGGCCTATAGTGCAGCTTATCTAGATGATATTGCTGTCTTTAGCTCCACCTGGGAGGATCACCTGGTCCACCTCAGGAATGTTTTACAGGCCCTGCAAAAGGCAGGCCTGACTATCAAGGCCACTAAGTGCCAGATAGGGCAGAGTCAGGTTGTGTACCTGGGCCACCTTGTGGGTGGAGGCCAGGTTCAACCTTTGCAGAGCAAGATCCAGACCATCATGGACTGGACTGCTCCCACTACCCAGACTCAGGTGAGAGCCTTCTTAGGCCTGACTGGGTACTATAGGAGATTTGTCAAGGGGTATGGATCAATAGTGACACCCTTGAATGACTTAACTTCTAAGAAAATGCCCAAAAAGGTTCAGTGGACAGTTAGCTGTCAAAAGGCATTTGATGACCTCAAGCAGGCCATGTGCACTGCTCCAATTCTGCAGAGTCCTGATTACTCCAAGAAGTTCATTGTTCAAACTGATGCATCTGAATTGGGGGTAGGGGCTGTACTGTCACAATTGAATGAAGAAGGTCAGGATCAGCCAGTAGCTTTTATTAGCAGAAGGCTGACCCCTAGAGAGAAACGTTGGTCAGCCATAGAGAGGGAGGCCTTTGCTGTGGTCTGGGCTCTGAAGAAGTTGAGGCCATACTTGTTTGGTACACACTTCCTGGTTCAGACAGACCATAAGCCCCTCTTATGGCTAAAACAAATGAAGGGTGAAAACCCCAAACTGCTTAGGTGGTCCATTTCCCTACAGGGGATGGACTTTACAGTGGAACATAGGCCTGGGAGTAACCATGCGAATGCAGATGGACTCTCTAGGTATTTCCACTTAGAACATGAAGACTTAACTGGGCAAGGTTAGTTTAATGTCCCTACGTTTGGGGGGGGTTGTGTAGGAGAGTAGGATCTGCTTCACAGGGGTACCCCCACTTTTTGCTGATACTTCACTGGTTTTCGACATTAGTCTGGCTGGGGCCCTGCTATTCAGAACCCCAGCCTAGCTGTTTCCTCTTTAAAAGGGTATCCATGTGCCTTAGGCACATCTCTGATTGGGATCTGGAGTGCCCTTGTAAGTCCCTAGTATATGGTATACTATGTACCAAGGGCATAGGTACCTCAGAGGCCTGCCAGGGGCTGCAGCATATATTATGCCACCCCTGGTAGGCCATCCAAACTGACACCACAGGTCTGCTACTGCAGCCTGGGTAAGGTGGTGCATGCACCCCTTGCTGTGGTATAGGTTACCTATATCACTAAATGCATACACACATATAAACCTATAAGTCACTCCTAAGGCAGGCCTTATCAATCCTAAAGGCAGAGTGCATGGTTTCTATGTGAGAGGGTGCCCCTGCATGAGCAGGGCCCCTCTGCAGCGTTCGGAGACCATCTCTGATGCTGTTTGTAGTGCAGCCTGACCATATACTCTTAAACGCATTATATCCTCGCGGTAAAATGCTAACTATGGAATGGCTGCACCGAAACATGTCGTGTTTGGTGTCAAACATCTTGGAATACTACCCCCCGCCAATTCTGGCGGCGGGGGTAGCATTCCACCCTTCTAGAGGGAAAGGCATGTTAACTCTGACGAGTCCGGTAACTTCTTTCCAGAGCCTGGCATCACAAAATGGATGCTACTGCCACAGACACGAGTCTGGCCTCCTGCTGCTGGACGAAACTCCGGCAGGGGAGGCCTGGACAATAGGTTTCCTGTCCCAGGGAGGTGTGACCACCTCCCCAGACAGGACAAAGTGTATTGGGGCTGGGCGGGAGCACTTTCGGGTGCTTTGAAGTCCTGCACTGGGGGCACATTTGGTGTCCCTGTGCATACCCCAGTTCAAACCGGATCAGGGGCTTGCAGCCCCTGCTTTGGCGCGAACTGGACAAAGGGAAAGGGGTGTAGCCACCCCTCTGCCCTGACCCACCCATAGGTGGGGCCACAGAGTAGTCCATCCCCTATTTTTGGAATAAAGGTAGGAACCCAGTCCTTAGGACTTTAGATTATACCTGGACGAAACTCTGACACGGAATCCTGGACCTTCGACGCTCTACGACAAGATTAGAGGACTGAAGAATCTCCCTTGGGGTCAAGGAGTGACTCCCCTGCTTGGCAGGCACCAAAGAAGCATCTGTCCGGTTCGCATCACTGAAGCTCCCGTCGGACGCCGAAGTCATCGCATCACCAGAGGTGGATTCTCAGACTTCCCCGAGGCTACCCTGAGTCCCCAGCAAAGCTGAGGCCCGTGGCTATCGTGGGTAACGTGAGACCGTGACCCCTGGACACCGAGCACACTTGCAAGTGCACCATCTTCTGGGTCTCCCAAGAAGTCGTGCTTTGGGCTCCGAGTAGCCCTAGCCTCCAGCACCACCTGCACCGAAGATCACTGGCCCCCACTCCACGAGTGTCCTGTAAGCCAGCTCCACGTGCGGCGTCACGAGGCTCCTTCGCGGTCGCTAGCCCGTTGGCTAGTAGCCCTTACCGAAGGCCAATCTTTTCTTTACTTGGCAGTCTGGTTGCTCCAGGCCTGCCCTCACTTACCCTTGCTGGGTGAGTTCCCCAGACCTTGCTGGTCTGCACCATCGACGATCTTCAGCTACATCGAGACTTGCCGTTGCCAAGGCTTGTTGGGTCCAATCTGGTCGCCGACACCGCAGCACTCGACAGACATCGTGTACCAGCCCGAATCCTGCTCCTGGTCGCCGACAACGCCTCCTGGACCTCGTGGCTGCAGAAACGAGACGACCGTCAACGCACCTGAAGCACTCGACATCGGTGGGCATCTGTCCATCGCCTCCCTGGTCACTGGCTAGTGACCCAGACTCTGTCCCCTCTGCTTTCAGGTTCTTCAGAACTCCGATCCACTCTTGGATCCACCCGGACACTTTTCTCCTGGTCGCCAGCAGCACTTTGCAGCAGATCGCCATAAGAACCGACGACGAAACCCGACCCCGAAAGGCACCTATGCACCCGGCTTCCCTGGGTGAGGTAACACGAGTACTCCGGTGCTCCCGTGGGTAGAGACTCTTCAAAGTCCTAGATCTCAAAGGGTTTTGTCCTAGTCCTCTTTAAAGTGTCCCTTTCCTCTATTTTCCCGATCCCGACTTTCTCCATAGAAGTTAACGGCGTATCGCGGTTGTGTATTTACACTGCACGCGTCTCCCGTGGGTCCCCTGTGTCACTACCTTGGGTGGTTCCTTGTGGTCCAAGCACTTCTAGAGGCTCTAGGCCTAGTGTCTAGTTCAGTCGTGGTTCGCATACCACTTTATTGGTATATGGTTTGGTAC